>VZTQ01009299.1:0-48618 GCA_013400755.1 Pelecanoides urinatrix
CCACCCCCGCGCAACCCACTGCGGGAGCGCCCGGCGTGTCCCCGGCGGGGCAGGGGCGAGCAGGGACCGGGCGGTGGATGTAGCGCCCGAAAGTTTCCGGGAAGCGGGGATGGAGGGGGGGGGGACGGGACACGGACAGTGCGGCTGCTGGGAGACGGGACCTCTCGGCTGTGTCTCTGGAAGGAGAAGCGGGGAGAGGGGGCAGGGGAGCCCCGCACCACCGCTTCCACGCTGGGGCGGGCTGAGGGGCACCGCCGGTGCAAATCCCACGCGTGTGGCTAACACCGCTGGACTCAGTTACAAACTTGGCGTAGGCAATAAGCTGCCTGTAACACTTCGATCGAGTGGATTCCTCTCCTCGCTGCCTCTCTCAGCCCTGTTCGCGCACACACCTCCGGCGGGCTCCGCAGAAACGATCTGAAAGAGGTGGGACGCTGGAAGGGGGGGGGAACCCACCTCGCTGCCCTCGCAGGGAGCCAGGCATCGCCCCTCCCGTTTCCCCGGGCCGGCTGCTGCCCCTTCTCCACAGGCGTTACCTGCCATGTCAATGAACTTCCCAGCGGTTCCCTTTTCCCCTCTGAATTCATCCAGCAAAACCTCCCTCTGCAGCAAGCATCTTTGGAAACGTGCTGCTGCACTCTCCCCCCCCCCTCCCCTCCCCCGAGTGGCTATTTATAGCCCTGCAGGGCTTTCTCCGGCTCCCGTGGCCTGATGGGCCGCACTGGTAGGGGGAGGAGGATGGGGAGATGCGCCTGTGGGAAACGCTGGGGCTGGGAGTCGGGGATTGCTGCTTAAGGCTCCGTTTGTGGTGCCTCTGAAACACTGGGAAAGACACATTGAAAAAAAAAAATGTTGTGTCCTCCCTCGTATTGCATTGATTGTGTCTGCCCGCAGAGGAAGCACACGGGTTCTGGGGTCTAGGTTGGTGTTAAACAACGATTTAATGCATAATTGAAGTACTTGGCACATTACTTCTGCTGAATCCTGGTATTATTCTCCACGGCGGTGTTGTGATGCTAGGACGCGCACGATTGGCACGGGCACGAACACTGCCGTAAGCAGAATTGTACACCTTTGTGCCCAGAACTGTGAATTCCTTCTTCCTCCTGACGTGCTCGCACAGACACGCACAACCCAGCGTGACACAGGTGCACATAATGGAGATACAGGGGGACGATCAGAAGAGTGGGGTTACTGAGACAAACAGGATTATTCATGGCTTCACGCTGCGGAGATGGTGGAGGAAATAAATTGTATATTTTGAAGGGGAAGAGGGAGATAAGCTGAGCTTTATGATTTACCCAGATAATCTGATGGTCTATTTTTAAATGCGTGATTTAGAGTTTCCATGAGAGGGAGAGCTGATGAAATGCAGGAGCGCTGAGAAGAGCCTTCCTTAAAAGCATCCAAAAGGATGCTAAAACACTGGAATATTTCTCCTTGAATAGGGCTGAAGATAGCTGTTTTTTCTGGAGTACCAATTAGTCCTTATCCTTATTAGTCCCGGCTATCCTGGCTGCCCTGACACAGAGGCAGATTTTCCTTGATGCCAAGTTGCAGCTCAGTGTGGCACCTGCTGTTCTAGACGAACAACATAAAGAAGCTGACAATAACGTCCGCTCGCTAAATTACCCAACCGATTGAATATGAAACATTTTGAGGAGAGGAAATCTGCTAAATTTTTTCACACGAGTTTAACTCAGTTATTCAACAGGCGAGAAGCTGGCTTAAAAATGCATAGAAACAGTTGACTGATGTAACACATACATGTTTCTTCTTCATCACCTTCTTTCCCCCCACCCTCCCCCAAAGTAATTTCGGTAATTTGTATGCAGTCCCCAGAGCAGTATGCTTTGCTGATAACAGGAGGCAGAAGCCAGCTCTGAGTCAAGCAAAATAACCGGCCTCTGAACTTCTGTCGCACAGAAATGCACATTGATTTGTCGCATATTTGCAAGCAAAAAGTCTTCTGATTTGAAGACTATCTCTGTGTATGGGAGGAACCCTACCCTTACAGAGAAGTTGTTTTTTTTTCTTTTCCAAAGAACAATTTCACAACGGTTGGACGTTTGTGTAAAGGCCGCATCATCTGAATTTTATTTGCCTGGCCTGAAAGGAGCCCAAAAGTAGCCCAGCTTTTTTTGTAAAGGCTCGAATGGATGCTGGCTCGCAGTCCGGATCTGCTTCCCAGCCGCTGGATTTTATCACGACCGTCCCAGTGCTTGTAGACGCAGCGTGTCAGGGAGGCTGGACGGCTCTACGCAGAGTTGGAACAGCGTGAATGTCTCTGTTCTTTCTCCCAACCCCTTGCCCCCTAACCCCAAGCAAACGGATTAATTTAAATCTTTAAATAGAAATCTGCTGTATCCAGAAATGCAGAAGCACCTGCACCAACCACTGAGGCCAGTGTTCTGTTAAAGAAGCCTTTGATTTTTCGGTGATTCAAGGAGGGAACTAATTTTTTTTTTTGTTTAGCCTGAGCTTTAAGAGAGCGCGGCTCTAGTAACTTCCACTGAAGTTAAACTGGCAAGTTAAGTTGCCAGCAAGACCAAGCACTTGATGCTGTTTCAAGTTTAACCCACTAAAAACCAGACATACCCAAGTTAAGGGGTTTGTTCTGAAGTGGGCTTGTGGATGCACATCATCTATTCCATGCTGTCTGAGGAATCACCGTATGCAAATGAATGCAAATCTTTGAATGCCAAAAGCCTCACTGACTTCAGTAGTGCTGAATCAGACCCTGAGCGGGTCCCATCATGGCGTGCTTGAAGTTTGCATTCGTATAAATGTACAAGCACGTGAGCATATTAAAATCAGTAGCTCAGCTCATTGTAGGAGAAGTTTGTTATGAGGTCTGCACAGTAAAGCACATTTAATTTGCAAGTGACTGATAGTTTTCTGACAGCATAGTGTTGTCTGCGGGTGGTCTGTGGAGATCACAGGCTCATTTCTTCTAGCTCTTTCCACCATTAGATGTCATGTCTTGTCATGTCATGCCATGTCATGCCATGTCAATCTTTGACAGAGTTGAGGCACAGGTATGTGTAAAAGCAAGAGAAGAGGAACGCAAGTGCAGGGAGGCAAAGAGAGCCAGGGCAGTAACGTGGGAGAACTTGAGCTTCATCTTTCCACTCAGTAGCTGGTTTTTCATCAAATGCAAGATTCCAATCTGCTAATCTGTCCTGCTTATTTTTTAAGATAAATGTAGTAATACATAAAATATATATATATATATGAAGTGGAATATTAAAAATATGCAAAGTACTTGTGGGTAACCTTGACCCCATTTGGAATAAGTTCATGGCAAAAGGCATGCTGACTTCACAGCTGGTTTTGCATATCTTATTTGACGCTATCATAAGGATGTAAATAGTGTATATAAGCAATAGCATATTGGTCATGTTAGTCAGACTCTTTCACTCCCTTTGGGGTCATGGAACAAAATGCTTATGCTGTATAACATGACAAGGTATCCACAGGCGGCTGAACACACAAAGGAAGTTTTAACAGCTTGGACTCTCATCTTTTTTTTTTTTTTTTTCCCCCTACATCTTCCAGATGTATGTTGGGTGCTTCAGAGCAGTTACAGAAATACAGAACCCTGCCCCAAGGAGCTTAGTCTAATTTTTGTTGTGATGCAGTGAGTGGATGCTGGAGACGTTAAGGCCAGATGGGGTGAGGAAGGCAAAGGCTGCTCAGAAATTACTCAGTGATGGCATGTGCACAGTTTCATGACTTACGGTTAAATAACTTCTTTTGTCCCTCTAAATATATTTGTTCCCTTGTTTTATTAAAAAATGTATGCTTATTTCCAGAAAATTCAAAGGCAAATCATACACCAACAAAGTGCCCTCACACGTCACAGAAATATTTGTGAAAGACTAAATTTTTTTGTAAAAACCAAAGTTCCAACATGAATAACAAAGAGCAGAAGGAAGAAAGGTGCTATCATAAATTAGTGGAAAAAAAAAAGAAATTTTCAGCAGTCTAGTGGAATAAACGTTGTAGTATTTTTCTGACTGTATGTAAAACTGGTTTTAAGCATGTATTTATTTGTTTGTATGATTAGCACTTTTATTGATTCAGCAAGTACCAAAATTGTAGTGGGGAATGGGTAGTCTCTGAAAAGGGTAACGTGGAGAAACTGGTAACAGTTATTTAAAATAATGCATTTAATACTTACATTTTTATTTTATCTTAACTCTTTGCAGGTTAGTGTGATAGTAGTCTGGAATATCACAAGGAATTATCATTATCACGCCAAAGTTAATCTTATTTCTGCTAGTGTTTAAAATGTAATTAATGAACACATCACTGACAGAACTGTTAATCTCCACACCTTTGTCTCTCACACAGAAGGTAGAGTCTAGCAGCCCAATAAAAAGGGTTGCAAATCAAAGACAGCTCAGCTCCGTTGTCGTTATTATTCGGTGCAAAGCTGAGCTTTTCTCCTTCATGCATATAAAGTACTGCTGAGGGACTGTACCAGTTCGTTCTCTGTGGTGCTTTTCAAATATTAGTATCAAGAATATCTCTAGTATTGCAAACATATCTATGCACTAATAATCTGTTTGAATTCACTGTTTTCCTCTCTTTCCAAAGATTGGGACCGCTGTTCTTAGAGATTCTCAATATCCGTGTGTAACTCTCAACTTTAAGTTGACATTTAGTCCATATTAAAAGAATGGTAAAACTTGTTTTGTTTTTTTTTCCCCCTAGTTAAAGTGGGATTTCAGTCTTCATTTGTGGCATGGGGATTGCCAGGTATTGACCACAGTCCTTTTACCTAGGGGCTCAAGTATAGGATTTTCTATAGAATGTGGAGCTCGGTGTCTTTTTCCACATAGAGATTACTGTGCTCTTGGCTTCCTGAGTCTGCAGACCGTGGACACTGCTACTCTTCATGGGTTTCCAAACAATAAAAACATGCCGATGGTTCTGCACACTTGAGAAACAAGAAGCCTTTGGGAAACTGGCAAGAATCACACAGACTTGGAGAAATAGTAAATAACAAATAATTTATCCGATAAGTTTAGTTGTTTTTCTCCTACTTAACAGCCTGGGGAGAATGCAGCTTCCCTCCAATGAATGTCACCATATTCACAGTTTTATAAGAATTTTTTTTTTTTTTTGGTAGCCGTTCTTTGCAATGATTTGTCATATGAGCTTTGTTGGACACCTGTGGCTGGTGTACTCCTCTTTGTATTGCAATGACAATACATGATGGACCCGATGCCAGTTAACTACTCCGGTGAATAAATACATGCCAAAAGGACAGACTTTCTCCCTGACTCCACCTCTTCCTCTCCCATTCTGTACTTTTCATTTGGAAAAAACTTCCCATGTGTACGTTGAATTTGCTAATGGTGAGCTCTGAGTGACTTGTCAATATATCTTAGTCTTGTTATGCTCAAAACCTTGTTTATGGACAAAGAGGAAATGCATCTTATATAAAGCTAGGAATTTTTTTTTAATATAATTGACATCTTAACCAGCTAATCAAAGAATCATTAATAGGCTAGATTCCATTATTACCGAAGAAAAAGAGGGCTTCTCTGCAGAAAACGTTTTAATAATAATAAAGCAGCTAACACTGTGATACACTCACTTAGTTTCTACCCTCTTTCCGTGATGTTATGCTTACCCTACCCCTGCTTCTCCAAGTCTTAAGGTTGGTGGCTTCATTCTTCTGGTGGTGTTACCTGTGTTGGCAGCACCTGGAGGCCTTGACTGGAAGGAAGGGGATGTTCACGTTAATGGTTTCTTCTTCTTTGCTCCAAGGGTCCACTTGGGGACATTTTTATAAGTTTGCTAACATGCATTTCTCTTTCTTTATTGGTCTACAGCTCCATGTTGCATCCAAATTTACTAGATGTGGTTCTTTTTATGTATAGAATCATAGAATCATTAAGGTTGGAAAAGACCTCTAAGGTCATCGAGTCCAACCNGTCCTTTTCCTCTGGGGAAAGTATGTGAAAAAATGTATGTTAGATACTTGTTCTTTGTTCTCTTTGTTACACCTAAACCCGGATCTTCAGGTCCGCATTTCTTTAACTGACCATTGGTGAGTCTTTTTTTATAACCATGGGTGTTGTCTTCAGCACCAAGCCTATGCCCCATCTTTTGTAATCCCATGAATGTACTCCTTTACACCATCTCCTGTGTCTCCACTTCTCAAGGCCTGTGCTATGTTTCCATAGGCCTGTATTTCTGCATACTACATCATTATGTTATAGTTATAAAACTGTTGTGCTAGCGTACAAGGATAAACACAAGTAACACAAATTAGCTACAGACACCTGGTCAATTAGAAAAAAAAATGCTGTTAGGTCTAAACCAGGTAAAAAAAAGTGTAGCCTGAGAAGCTGAACTTTTAGCCCAGAGCTCAGTCCAGAGATCTTGCAAAATCAGCACAAAGCTTACGGCTTTCTACATAACAATGGCAATACAGTAATACCAGTGGCAATACAGTATTACAGGGTTATATGGTTGCAGTCCTCGTTAATATGTGTGCGGTTTAGACTGTCTCCATGTGTCTTATTATTGCTTTCATTTTAATGCTAATAAAGCGGGCCAAATAGTGGCTTCATTTCAAAATGGTAAAATTTTATTGTCTAGACCCTGATTAATAGTAAAACATTGCACGTAATGTTAGGTGCTGTATTTAATTTACATACTTACTGTGTGGAAAAGCAGTGTTTGTGCAGCTCCGAGCTCAGGGGCTCCCAATTTGTGTTTAAAGATCTTTGAGGCTTCTATGGGATAAGTTATTGAGGGTTTATATTCCTTTCCTTCCTTTCCTTCCTTTCCTTCCTTTCCTTTCCTTCCTTTCCTTCCTTCCTTCCTTCCTTCCTTCCTTCCTTCCTTCCTTCCTTCCTTCCTTCCTTCCTTCCCTTCCTTCCCTTCCTTCCCTCCCTTCCTTTCCTTACTTCCTTCCTTCCTTCCTTCCTTCCTTCCTTCCTTCCTTCCTTCCTTCTTTCCTTCCTTCCTTCCTTTCTTTTCTGAACATGTAATTTTGGATATATTCAGTCCTAAACTCATCTGAGAACATTTTGAGAAGAAGGAATAGTTGTCCTTGATGTGATCTGCAATTTCTTCTTCTGGATTCGAACTTCTAAATTTTTTTTCCCTATCTTGTTTTCCCCAGTTATTATTATAGTGCAGCGTCTTGCTGGGCAGAACCAGAGTAATACAACATCTAGGTAGTGCAGGTTTCAATTTCTTTTCATCTACTTTAAACACAGCCCTGAATGTCTGCATGTCTATATTAGATGGCCCTTACTAACTAGAGCAGAAGTTTTCTTTCTGGCTTTTTCGTATCTCATTCTGTCAGTTTAGATGCATTGCGTTCTTACATCCTAAATTCTGCTGTTGCCGTTTCAGAAAACATCAGCTAGCATAAAATAATGTTTTCTGTCTATCACAGTTAGCTATTGTCTTATACTTTCTTAGATTCAAAAGGCCATATACTCCTGTCTTCCCTACAAGAATAAAGTAGTACAAAACATAACCAAATGCAGATGGCATGTATGGGAAGAGGGAGATGAGCCAGAACACCGTCATTCCTTGTTGCTTGTAAGCTCTTGGTTGGGCCAATATGGAATAATTGTTAGGGTCTTTTATGAGTGTGGCAAAGGGGTGCCATGGTTTCATGTTCTGATTAATTCATAAGACGTTATGAGAAAATTTCATCTAGGCTTAAAATGTTCGTGGTTTACAACTCTTGAACGTTGCTGGCAGGAAGAAGTCAGGCAGTATTAACTCCTGCAAGACCCTTGCTGTTGGGAAACAGTGCGAGCAGAAGAGGCTGGTTCAAGCTTTGGGGCTGAGCTCTGTCTTTGGTTTGCTATGATCGATGGGTCTGAGAGACCGTCAAAGAGTATAATGTAACCCTTTTTTTTTTTTTTTTTTTAATTTCTGAAGTATGTGATTTCCTTTCTTACTTTCTTCCTCTGGGAAACTTTTCATGGAAGAAATTGGCTTTGCGTCAAATTTTTAAGATACGTACCTGGAGGAATTTGAGGAAACAACATAGTTACTACTCTGTCCACCTGTTTGTTCTGTATTTGGAATAACCAAAGACAATAGCATAACTTTTCATTTACTGAAGTGTAGTCAGGGCAAAGCACTTCCCTTCAATGCAGGTTAATAGATAGTTTTTAATTCATGTAAATGTACAATAAATATAATAGAGGAATATTTATTCTGTATGAACTTTCCACACGAGCTGATTCCTGAAAGAAAACAAATTCACGAAACACATTACATATCTCCAGCAGGATTTGAAACGGTGAAAAATCCCAGAAATGTGGATCTAGTGTGGCTCTAAGACAGGTAATAAAGTGCGACAAAGCTGTAAGAAATATAGTTATTTTTTTAGCTGTGGTTCAGGAATAAAAGTCCTTTGTCAAGCAGAGATGCGTGTTGCAAGAAATCAGCTAAGTGTGACTAATATGAAAAACGTTATAGAACAATATTCCACTATAACACCACCTTTCAGACGTTCGTTCCAGCACCTCCCTCTACAACTTTATAGAGGTAAACATAATTAACTGTTCCTTACAGTGGTTAGCACGTAAAATTAAGGGGTGCTTATAGCCAACCTGACAGTTTTTCTTTCTGCATAGGTTGCTCTTTCATACGTTACAATAGCAGAGAAATATTTTTCAATTTCTGTAAATCTGCTTATGTTTCTCTCTTAGAAGATGAAAGTAATTATCCACCCACGCAAAATTAGGAAATGATATAACACTAATAAACACAGTTGTAAAAGAGATTTACATAAAATATATCCTTAGTTTGAAGTATCAACAGCCCGAAAAAGAATACTGTGCTTGAGCAGAACTTGTGAAATTTGTTCATATGAAGTTGAGAATAGGTCTATGCCTTCTAAGTAAAGAATGTCTGTCTTTCTGTACAGAGTTTGAGTTAATCTGTACAAAACACAATGTGGCAAAAGGGGGTAAATTGATCAATGTTCATCCAAAGGTGAAGGATATAGGCCTGAGCCTCATTTCACTTTTAAACACCAAAAACCATCTCACAGGGCTTTGGGGAGATTTACATGATGTGCCAAAAATTCTTCTTGCTGGTAATAATTTAATCCCAGAATGATTTAACTAAAAGGGCACACCGTTGGATGTGAACTGTATAGGAAGTCAAGATCTGTTTGTTTACCTCATGACATGAAAGTAGTAATGACAGTGGAAAGCAACCTCTCCTTGTGGGCAAACAGTCCCGTAAGAGAGAGAATCATAGAATCATAGAATCCCTAAGGTTGGAAAAGACCTCTAAGGTCATCGAGTCCAACCGGCAACCCAACCCCCCCGTGCCCACTAAACCATGTCCCCAAGCGCCTCATCTACACGTCTTTTAAATCCCTCCAGGGATCAAATTCCCACTGTTGCAGGTTGTCTCTGGAGTCCTCTGCAGACTCCTGGTCACCGCTGTCATGGCCGTCAAAGATTTGGATGCTACTCCTCCTCTGGGATTATGGGTCACGGAGCTGGGATGCTCTGCTCTGGGAACGGAGGATGACCCCTCGGGATGTCCTGTGTCATTCCTGGTACTGGACTCTGCAAGCGTTGTGCTGATCCACGCTGGTTTAACGCGAATCGGCTGCAGTGGGGCTGTGGGAGGTGAAGCAGCCTACTTTTTAAGTCCGTGGTTGGATTAGCCGTGATGAGGGCTCTATCTGTCATTCATCTATGTTTTGAAATATAAGGAATAATGATGCTTTTCAAATCAGAGAAACAAACTGAGCGTTATCTCCATGTTCAGTATGTGAGTGTCCTCTTCACTCCCGGCTATGTAAATGGCAGTGGTGAATGATAGCTGCTTGAGTTCCCCCAGATGGAAAGTTTACATTAGCTTACTTGGCCTTCTCTATGCAGCCCTCTCTCTATTTTAGGCGGCAGTAGGTTGAGGAGATATTGCAGCCGAGTTAATTTGCCTCATCTGTTAGGCAAAATAAACTGCTTTATCAATAGTCCATTTCTTCTTGCTTACACTGTTAAACAGACTAGGCTGATTTTTCCCTTTGAAGAGACCACAGCCTGAAGAGGGGATTCCTATTCTAAACTGCACTTCACGATATCGGTTAATAGTAACACAATGGCTGAAACGGCTTTGGTAGGAGGGTAATGTGCTTTTCTAACTGCGAGTGCATGCTCTTCTTATAACAGCTTCTGGAATCTCCTTCACTGAAAAGGACGATGATGTTTAAGAGGAGGGAGTGTGCTTCATTTGCTGGGCTGTTAATCAGTTCCATTGCTATTGCTAAATTCAAAATCTAGAAGAGGGTGATTGATAAAATTGTTTGGCATGGCTTTTTTTATCTCAGCAGCATTATTTCTAAGCCTTATTTGATGTCTGACAGAAACATTAAGGGAATTATGAATGAGTTCCTGAATACCCACTGACTACTTAGTGCAAATCTTATGTGTAATTAATATATTTATTTGGTGGGCGACATATAGGGTAAGCTAGAAGATATTCTTATAGGATTGCCTATGGGCAAGGGATATGAAAAATGCACCTTTCTTACTCTTGGGTCTTAGGAGAATATGCTGAAAAATGTTAAAGTTGGTATTTGCAGTTGGTATTTTACAGTTAGGATGAACAAAAGTACTGAAATGGGCAATGACCACTTGCAAAGCTATGAATTATTCTCTATCCTTAACTGATATTTTTGTAGAATTGCTGGTTTATCGTTAGAGGACCTAATAATTTTGAAAAAAATGTTTTGCTTTCTTGCTTTTTTTCTTTTTCTGCTGCTGCTTTTGTGGAACCAGTCCCTGTCAGTTTTGTGCTGACTACCGCAGTTCTTGGTGCAGTGACCTCAACTGAACTTCCCCCAAAAGAGAACATCAACCAGATACAAAAGAGGGAGCATTCTCCTGGGATAGGGATGACTGCAGAAAGGAGGTTGATCTTTCCTAATTTCCCGAAGGGTGCACAACGTTCAGTCCCAGGACTTCGTGTGTCTTGGCAGTTAGTGAGTCTACACTCATGAACCTTAGTCTCAAATCTCTACGGTATCATTTGCAAAAGCCCCATTTCTCCAGCACGATCGTATACTGAAGAACTGAGCTTGGCTACTGATCATAATGATTTTTCCTTCTCTTGGGTAAAAGATATAATACCTAAACTAGGGAGAAATTGTCTTTTTTACAAAATGTCTTACATGCCCCTGAAGTTGTCTTTTGAAGTTTACTTAGAGTTGCTGGCCCTCTGTAAAGGTAAGGATTTGACACTTACATAATCCAATATCTAACATTCTCCAAGAAATTCTCTTCACAGGGAGATATCAGGCGGTATCTTGGTTTCTTTTCCCTTGTGTATGATAGTCGCTGACATTCCACTCATAAGAAAAGAAAAGACAGAAAAATCAAACTCTTACAACTGTTTGTACAAGACAGTTGAAAAGCTTTTTCTGAAGTTGTAATTAAAAAAAAAAAAAGTAATCCTAAAGCTGATATATAATGCACTGCTGAGTTACAGTAATCTTACCGTGCACAGTCCTAAATGGTTTTACTCAATGGTACAAATCTTGGAAAAGATTTTTTTTTTTTCCTTATTGCAACTAAGGGGTTCAAGAGTGGAGCTGTATCAGGGAAAGGTCTTTTTTCTTTAGAGTCAGAGCTTAAATTTAGGTTGCCAAAGTTCAAGTTTCTATACTATCTAAAGATATTTTGATGCCCTACCAAAATGTGTAAGAAACACTGATGCTGATAGTCCAGTTTCTGAGATGCAAATGTGAGTTTTTTATATAGCATCACTGTTGGTAACTCAGCAAGCCCAACTAACTTAAAGTTGTTTTCTTAGTCTGTGGGCAAACACGAGTGTTGTTTTGCTAAGATTTCTTATGAGGTAATATGTATGTCTTACATCGAATTGTAAAGAAAGTTCACAGGGCCTCTGCATCGGTGGTATTAACATGTATAAGAGTAGAATGTGAGGCAAACGTCTTTCCCGGGTATTATAGAGTCTGCTGCTGTGTTTGACTTATAACATGTTGGGTAAATACCATGATTCTTACTGTGGCAAAAGTCACATTGACCCTAAATCAGTCCCAAGGGAGAACTGAGGGCTTTGACTTGTCAGCAAATGACGGTGGTGCAACATGTAAGTGGACGTTGGGTACAGCATGAGCTCATTCCGTGGCACACAGCAATGAATGCAAAGTGGTTTGAGGGCGTGGGCTGTTTCCTTTAAGGAACCCTTAAGTCATCTGGAAACTACCGGGTACAGCAGCTCAAAAGCTGGCACGCAGCAGGCTGTCTTGGAGTAGCTGAAGAAGGGAAAAGCATTAGCGGTCAGGTTACTCATCCTCAGGAGAAATATTGCTCTCTCTAGCATCTGGAAATCTCACAGTTGTTTTCAGAGTTGGTTCAACTATCTCATGTTGGAAAGCTTTTTTTGGATCAGTGTAGATGCCAAAGGTCAACCGGTGGCCTAGATGTAATACAGTATCACTCTGTTATATACCTAGATGTAATATAATCAACGACTGTAGATGTTGATTAGTATTATCAGTTTGCAGACTGAGCAATTTCTGGGTTAAGTTCTTTTGGGGAGTTTCATGTGACAAAGGAGTACTATAGGAAAAATAGGATCTAGTTAGCTTTCTCAGTCTTTGTCCAGCAGATACAATGCTTCACGTCTCTCCTGGCCTCTCTTCAGGGGTGAATTTCTAGTCTGGCACACAATTCCCTGAGCATTCTGAAGATCAGAGGAAGTTTTTTTTCAAGACAAAATTACCGAGATGTAAACAGATACTAGACTTCCTTTTAACAATTAGCACCAGAGGCTTGGTTCCACCTTCCATTTTACAGATTAATTTAGTCCTTATTAAACAGATGGACACAGAAGAGGACAGTGTCAGTCCAACATAATGCCAAAGACAAGAAGCGAACTGCTCTTTGCACCAGCCTGTTGATGATGCCCTTGGGGTTTGAACATTTGGACATGAGGAAAAATTTCTTTCCTGAAAGAGTGGTCAGGCCTTGGCACAGGCTGCCCAGGGCAGTGGTGGAGTCCCCATCCCTGGAGGGATTTAAAAGACGTGTAGATGAGGCGCTTGGGGACATGGTTTAGTGGGCCTGGGGGGGTTGGGTTGAGGGTTGGACTTGATGATCTTAGAGGTCTTTTCCAACCTTAGTGATTCTATGATTCTATGAAGCACACCGTTCCAGCACGGGGTGCTCCGTGTACAAACCCAAACTCGTGTTTGTGCCAGCTGGATAATGTGTGCAAACAGAACAGGAACTCCAGCTAATACATTTTTTCCTCTGACTCAAGCAAACTGGAACACAAGTCTTTGTACTCAGAAGAGGAGAGCCTTGGTGACGCACCTTGGTGCACCATCTTCTGGTGCATTCACTTTCTGCACTATGGAGTCACTCCTCTCATTCTAGGTCGGTAAGGGTGGGTAGCCCCCGAGGCATGCTTTTGGGAATCTGTCAGTTAAGCTTAGTCACGTGAGCTTACAAACTCTGTCACACAGCCAGGTTAATTTTGGCCATACAGCCTTCTCTGTTGTCAATCTCGTCTCTGTGTCTATCGTAAAGTGGTATAAAAGCGCTAACACACGGGTCAGATAACAGGAGAGGTAACAAAGCCTGGTGATAACTGGTGGTATCATCACAACTGCTATTTATGTCCTGAATAGTGAACCTGGAAACCATTAGCAGGTGTGATGACGTGTGATGCTCAGGTAGTGCCCTCTGAACAGGAATCAGAAGTTTCTAGTGTTGAAAGGCAGTGCTTAGACTTTGTTTGGACTCCAGGAACATCAGATACCCAGAGTCTAGTAGGAAAGAAGTCTCATAGGTGAGTGATTACGGTTAGACAAATAATTAAAAGGCCAGCTATTTCTTTCTGGGTTTCCTAAAGCAGCTATTAATGGCCTAATTTTACTCTCAGGCCATATTTTAAGTCATCATTACCGCTGAAAAAGTCCCGTGGATGTGGATACGTACGCCTGTTTCACCGCTCAAACACAGTGGAAGCCCTGCACCGCACGGACCAGGAAGCTAACGCGGGTTAGAACCAGCCTGGTAGGATGAATTCGCTAGTCCTGTTCACACCTGCGTGGGCTTCTGTGCTGGCATGAAGAGGCTGGAAATAGGAATGAGCAATCAGTGTAAAAAAGAGGGCAGAAATGCTTTTTTTTTTACTGTTCTGTCAGTTTACGTCCTCGTGTTGTAACAGCAGTCATGTCGTCTTCACTGCTACGCGAACTTCAGTGGGAATAGCATTAGCCCGATTACATCTTTTGTAAATGCAGTTTAACTTTTCACTTTATAGCTACTCATATGTGCATTAATTTAGATACGGATGTTTGGAAAACAGGTACATCAAGTGATGTAACTGAAGGTTGGGTTGATTTCGTATAGCCACTAAAACAATGTTTTTCGTTGATGGATCCTGGAACAGCTTTCAGCATAGGTGCCAAACCTTTATAGGCAATTTGCAAACAGAGATTATTGTTAAGGACCAACAATCATATTTTCTTATGTTTCGAAAATTCTTTAAAAGTAACTCAAGGATCCCCACTTAAGCCATTTATATAGAGGGACTAGTTTGTTAAATGGTGCCAAAAGAAGGAAGTGACTTTTAAAAACAGCTGGAAGCAAATAAAATTTGTTTAAAGATTTTGAATTCCTACAAGGTGCCATTCCTTGGGGCATTCCTACAATGCCCCAAAACTTTAAAGATTGCCTCAGTTTCCATAAAGAAGTTTTATATTTATAACCAGTATGGTTGACTCAATCACGGAACCCATTGGTCTGGAGCAGGTAGTGATGTATTTGATGCCAAGTATAGAAGATACTATATGGATTTTGATATGGGAAATCAATAGGCTTTGCATGTTAGCATGGAAATGTTATGTGAATATGTTATTTATTTCAGAATGGACAGAAACTATCTTCTCTGAATACAAAATAAGCGGTTTATAACTTATACTATTACCTTGGCTATATTTGGTTCTGAATACCTGAGTTACAAAGCAGGCACCCAAAAAACCCCTGAATTTTGATAGCAAAGATGATACCCTGTAATAATCTGTGCTTTTAAGCACCGTTGCATCCAGTCACAGTAAAGAGCAGAAGAAGATTCACAATATATTTAAATTTGTCTTGCAGTGTCTTTCAGGAAGAGGCCTTGCATAGTACTGTAGTTGCATATATTCAAGTAAAGATGTCTTGCAGCAAATTCATGGAAACACAAAAGAACACTTGCTGAAAATTAATGATGCAGTGCTATAAAATACACTGGTTGTATATCCTGAAACCGGCTGCACTTCGCAGTAGTGTCTCCGGGAAGCACTGCTTGCTTAAGATGCTTCTTTTTCAATGACTGTTTTCTCGTTGCAGTAACACAAAGCAAACAAGGGATTGCTCACGAACCTTACATATCAAATTCTAGGCTGAAATTCAGCTCGTCTTATTATTATTTACCACTGATGTTATGGTAATGCCTACAGGTGTCAACTTTGATTAGCTTCTCAACTTGCTGCTTGCTGTACAAGTGCACAAATAACAGGCAATCCATTGTCCTCTGCTGGACATGGCAAAGAACAGAGAAAAGACTAGAGATAGAGAAGCAAGATGATTTTCCAAATCTCAGAGGTCAATCAGAATAGACTGTGAGTCTCCTGACTCCAGCTGCAGTTGTCTGGGACAAGAATTTAATAAAATAAAGACTTCATCTTAAGCATCATAAAGCCCCAAGGAATAGTTTAAAATATTTCCATTTACTCTGGGCTAAGCCATACTGTCATGTTTTCTTCTTTTCAGTTACTTTGAGACGAACCTTTTCCTCTGGTCTGCATGACTTGGGGCAGGATGTTCACAAGAGAGTGAGGAGTTTCATGTTACAGTTAAATGGAGCATGTTTATGAGCCACTTAAACTTTTTTCCCAATGTATTTGCCTCAGTAACTTTGTTATTAACTGCATAAGACGTAGATGAAAGGTTGATTTTGTTTACCCAAAGCAATGACATGAATGTGTACAACCAAGAATAGCTATTAATCTATACATTTTCTAATAATGGTCGGAATTGTTTCGCTTCATTTTTTCTCTCTTGGGCAAAGAGAAGCTAAAAATATGTTTTTGAATGATTTCCCATCATGTTTTAGAAGAAACCAGCCATAATTTGTACATTCTAATGCCCATTCATTATAATTCTGTATCCCAGATGTAATGTTGAGATTAAGATGAATGGAGTTATGCCAGAGCATATTGTATTTTAATTCTGATAAGGGTAAGAAACTAACACTAAGCAATGTGAAATCTGAAAAACGAACGTGGTGCTTAAATGCTGTTTTCTACAAAGATTATTTTAATTTCTGTTTGGCATTTTTAAAGAAATATTAGCAGGCTTTTTGGAGGCAGTACACTGGTTTACCTGCAGAGGATTTTGGCTTCTTTTTGCTCCATGACATAGGAGATAGAGGTAAGATGTGTGTACCCGGCCAGGTTGAGAGGAAGCTTGAGGGAGTCAGTGGTTAGACAAACCAAAAAGAAGAGAGAAGCTGTCCTGTAACCCATTGCTAACTGATGATAATTTCCAGGAGCAGCTTCACAAGTATTGTGAGGTAGAAAAATCTTGCCATGCGCATTATGGATTTTTACCTGTAGCTGTATGTTTGACAGCACATGGTTGAAGCATACTTTAGCAAAACAAATCAAAATGATCAAAGAATAGATAAAAAGTTTATGATGTGAGGAATATAAGTGGCTTTGTTTTATAAAATACGGTGAAAAATTACCATTTCCCTTCTCTTGTCGGCTTTCATTTTTGAAACTTTCACTGTGCTCGTTTTTTGCTGTTTGAATATTACATTTGAATATTGCCAATGCTAGTCTAAAGTATACAGTCGCCTACACAAAGATAGAGCAGATTTATTCTGAAAGTTATTGAAAGGAGTATCCTGCCCGTTTTCTATTTTTTCTCTTTTCTCATTCAGTTTTTCCCTCCCAAAGGAAATGAGTCAGAGGACTCTTAATTTCTCATTCTGTCTGTCTCTCTTCCTCGTTAGTGTTCTTGCACAGAGCTCCCAAAGATTTTCCCCCAACTCATCTCTAAGCATCCTTATGACTAGGGGAAGGTCTCTTTTCTCGATATCTTTTCTGAATTCTTCTAGTACCCAGGCCATAAATATAGATTTCTGCATCTTGTCCTCAACTCCTGCTTGTGCCAGACCCTCAGAAGAGGAACACATCTTGGCGCAGCTTCCCTTCCTTACACTTTTCAAGACTAGAAATTGATGCAGAAATGAGAAAAACTGAAGGGTATCTCTTTGATTGTTCTGCTTCATCCTGGAATAAGCAATTCACCCAGTGACTTCAGTGGTGGGTTTGCTTGACTATGAGCATCAAGACTCCTCCATAGACTGTTTTTTGGTATCTAAGTTCAGAAAACTGTAGGAAGCGTATTGGCTCGTCCTGCTCGGTGTTTTGTACAACTTAAATTTGTGAAGAACCTCTGATAGTAGCTGAAGGGTTGGGTTTTTTCCCTGGAAAAAATAAAGCTCTCCCTGCTCCTAAAATTAAGAGCAATTTGTCAGTTAAGTATTTGAACTAAGCTCAAGTTTTCCTGCCTGCTTAATTTTAGCTTTCTGCATTTTGCACTTCTAAGGAGACCTCCTTTACTCTATGATTACAGAGTAAGTCCTAATCTGGTGGAGGTTTCTGAATGCAACCTCAGGGTCATTAGTGAACAGCGGTAAACAGACAATGCTGACGGTACTTAAACTGTTGGTGTTCCTTATTTTTTTTTTGCCTTCTATCTTGTTAGAAGTCCTCTGCATAACCCTGACCAGCAAGTGTAATGTCCTAAGTGTGTTGCTCTTGACCTTCTGTAAACACATCACAAAAGTACAACTTCGTGGGTTTTTTTGGTTTGCTTCTTGAGAGATCATTTATCATCAGCCAGGGAAAAAAAATGTACCACTCAACCTTCTTAAAGTGAAGTTTGTTTTTTTTGTGAATAAATACTCACTGACAGTTCTCATCCTCTGAAGCTTTGATGCAAATGTTGAAAGCCTCCGGGACAATATAAATTGTGGCCCTTTACAAATATAGTTTCCAGGGCAACTAAAGGGCTTGCTGTTTCATAAGCACTGTGCTCTCAAGCAGAAGCATTTGTCTGTGTCTGCTGGAAGATTATTTTACATTTAAAATCATATTCCCCCCGTGAAAAAAATACCTCTATCGTCCTCATTCAGGTCTGGACTATTTGAAAGTGAGGCATGGAAAATATATTGTACAACAGCACTTGTAAGTGAGGTTTGGGCCGTAAATATGACTAGCGTGATATAAAAAAGCTGGCGGATTTCCTTGCGCGCTGCAGCAGTATCCTTCCTCCACCACCCAGCCAGGGACCGAGACGCAGCCCCCTCCCAGCGCGGCGGCTTTGCCGCTCCTCTCTGTTGGAAGATCACTGTTAAACCCCAGGTGAGGCTTTTATTGCCGTTCAGCTGTGTGATTTTTTTTTGGTTGACAGAATATATTTGGATTGTGACTATGAAAAAATGTATACTTTGCCGTTGACTTCAACATGTGTATTTTCCATGTGAAAAAAGTGTTAATGAGCCTGTTTCAGAAATTCCGTATGCACTCGTACACCGCTTGACTAACATCCTCCTTGAACAATTTAATCATTTGCAATGACCAGCACCGTTTTCAACCTTCAGGCTCTGAATCAAAATCTTTGTTGTCGTTCTGCTTTTTTGTGATATACTACTCCATGTGATCACAGCATTGCAAGCTTGGCTTTTGCATGTCCTATTTAACTATTAATGCAGGACCAACAGACAGTATGTAAACCCTACCCTCTTATATGCTGTAATCAATGTAGTATATGAACAGCTAATTAATTGGCTTGGCTGGACTTAAATGACTTGTTGATAAATTAAAAGTCAGGTCCAAAACAAAGATGCAAAAAATTACTTGAGTGCCTTTCTAATTGTCCTTTGGGTAATGTATGTTCAGTATTTGCAGTGTGATTAGTCTTGGTGAGATTTAGAGAATATGGTAAATACTGTCGTAACATTATTTAGTTTTCTTGTGCAATTAAAGAGGTGTTTTAGGCACAGTAATTTTGGAAAATGAAGCAGATCTTGTCCTCAGCTATATTTGCATAACTCTTCCTGATTTCTGCACCAAATGCATTCATGCATATCCGAGTACTATACAAAACAATGACCTAGATTAGAAGCTTGTTTTAATTATGTATACTCAATTTAGTACATTTTAAAGAGTTACTCATTTTTTTTACTAATTTTAAGTGAGATGAGAACTTGTGCTTATTTGTTAAGACATCTGTCTCCAGCGAGGTTAGTTCATACAGCTTTCGAGACTCCATTATTTCCTATTTTTTTCTCTGTTTATCTTGTCCATCCATTTTTTTCTTTCTTTTGTTCTTTCTTTTTTGTTTTTTCTCTTTCTTTTTCTTCCTTTTTTCCCTTTGTGCTTTTTTCTTTTTCTTTCATTCTTTTTTCTTTTTCTTTCTCTCTTTTTCTTTTTCTTGCTTGCTTTCTTTCTCTTGTTCCCTCTTTCCCTCTTTCTTTAATTCCCTCTTACTTTGGTTCCCTCTTTCTCTCTTTCCACATTTCTCTCTTTCACTTTCTCTTTCTCTCTTTCTCAGGTCATAGGAGAAGGAAAATAAACACTCTTTATTTTCTTCATTTATTTTCTTCCCTCAGGTACAAATGTTGACTTCACTCTGCTCATGCAGAGAGCTCAGATGATGATTAACACAAGACTAGCACTCTGGAAAATCTGTAGAGAACTGTACAGGGCTGGAGCCTGTGACCTTCCGTAGGAACGTGTTCTGTGTCTGACTTCACTGGGGATTTTGACTAGAAAAGCCTAAGGAAAAGTAAAGTACAGATTTCAAGATTTGCTCTTCTGGCTGCTTGTAGTCTTTCATGGATTAAACCATTTTAACTTCTGAGGCTTGAAACAAAATTCTTAGCTTTTTTTGCACAGAGAAGCAGTGACCTACTCAGGTCTCATCAGTAAATCTAAAGACATTTAAGCATAAATTTGTAAAGGTATCCTCTACTCACTGTTACGAAGGCTTTAGAAATAATTTTAGACATGGTGGTGACTATGTTACATATTGAATACTACATTATCCGTATATTCAATGAGACTTGAACTGTGAGGCACAGGTCCTCACAAGTATTTATGTCTCAGAGCTCCTAGGTTGATTTTAGAGACAATCAGGCACGTAAATATGTGTGTGGGTTTGCACCCAAGTCAACCCACTGTTAACTGCTTTCAGCTGCCTCATAGTAATTTATCCACAACCAGACCTTTACTAGCAGACACCTTGAAAACGTTGGATGCTGGTGGAAGCTCTGGTTCACACGGCAGCAAGTGCTAAGAATAGGCAGGAAATCACTTTTCTTTACCAGCAGGGCTTCGTTTGATGAATGTCGACTCAGGAATCACTTGCCATTTATCAGGCTCCACATCAGGAGGGACACGTACAAATGGTGAAGTACAAATGAATGCATATAGAAATGGTTCAGTGTGTCCCTATTACCTTGGGCATTGGACACAGCAAAGCAAAGGTGGTTAAACTCGGAGAAATGGCCTTAAATGCCTTTCCTCTGCAGCAGGAGGTCCGGCTCTCTGAGGGGTTGGTTCCCTCTGCATGAACTTTGCAGAGACGCAGAGAGCACACAGGATTTCCTCACCATTCCTTACCAACGTGCCAAGGGCCATTTGCTACTACCCTGCTTATGGTGAGGTCGTCTGCTTGGCAAGGAGTCCTGAACTGTTTTGTGTTCTTGACCGTCTTTGTCCTGGCACTTCAGTAGCTCTTCTCCTCCTTTGGCCTCCTTCATCCTTGATATCTTTCTTGAAAGTGTTGGCAGCCCTCTCAGCCCTCTCAGCCTTCGTCTTGCTCCTGATAGTCGTCATCTTCTATAGGCCCTCCATGCCCCTCATCAGCTGCTTAGTCTTTGCCTTCATCCCAGGCGGAATTTATCTTTCTTGAAGATCCCATGACAGAAGACCTTGGGCTTCCAGCTTGGGCCTGAGGTGGATACCCTTGGATGACTTGTGCTGCAGAAGCTGTGTTACAATAATGCTCCATCTGTACCAGGAGAACTTAGAGAATCATAGAATCATAGAATCATAAAGGTTGGAAAAGACCTCTAAGGTCATCGAGTCCAACCGTCAACCCAACCCCCCCATGCCCACTAAACCATGTCCCTAAGCACCTCATCTACATGTCTTTTAAATACCTCCAGGGTATTTAACTTGCTTGAACAGCTTTCAGGTTTGGTTACTGAAAATGTCTTAGCTGTTGAATTCAATTTGGGCAGAAACGTCCGAAAGGTACCTAGACATGCAACTCCCCATGATCTCAGTAGAATTAAGCCTCTAGCTCTAGGCATTAGCTCTTGCAACTGGCTAGAGCGGCGCAGAAAGAACTTGTTTCTGGCCGTTTGAGTCACACTGTGGTGGCCACGGGCATCTCCATCAGCACCACAGGCTGGTGATTCCCTAAATGCACGTGAACACTGGCTGTGCACTGCACAACTAGTCAGTTTGTGATTGGCCTTTGTTAATTATTAGACTGTAGTAAGACGTAGTGTTTCAAAGGTCAAGATAGGAACCACTGGTACCACACAGACAATCAAAAGTGCACCCTAAAATGGTACCAGTGTAATTGTGCAACTGTTTGCTCAGGCACTGGCAGTAAAAACATAGTGATAGGTGCTTGATTAATTATGAGAGCCTATTCAAACAGGAGGGAGAGGTTTATTTATACATTCCACAATTAAGAATCGAACTTTATTCCCTGATCTAGAGTATGCTTACCACCATAGCTCCAGTGACTTTAGCTTATATAAACTGAAAATCTATCCCCTGATGTTTTTTGCTTTGTTAATTCTGTGTTTGATTATAACTATTTAACAAATAACCCCAGAATACATTTACCATCACTGAATTAGTACTCTGAAAATATTTTAAAAGAGGCATTTTAAGACTTTTCTTGTGGCCATACGCTCAGTAACAGGAATAATAAGCCTTATGAGGAGCGGCTGAGGGAGCTGGGATTGTTCAGCCTGGAGAAGAGGAGGCTGAGGGGAGACCTCATTGCGCTCTGCAACTGCCTGAAGGGAGGTTGGAGCGAGGGGGGGTCGGTCTCTTCTCCCAAGTAACCAGCGATAGGACGAGAGGAAATGGCCTCAAGTTGCGCCAAGGGAGGTTTAGGCTGGATATTAGGAAAAAATTCTTTCCTGACAGAGTGGTGAGGCCTTGGCACAGGCTGCCCAGGGCAGTGGTGGAGTCCCCATCCCTGGAGGTATTTAAAAGACGTATAGATGAGGTGCTTGGGGACATGGTTTAGTGGGCATGGGGGGGTTGGGTTGACGGTTGGACTCGATGACCTTAGAGGTCTTTTCCAACCTTAATGATTCTATGATTCTATGATTCTATGATTCTATAATAATATAGTGTGCTGTGATCATATGTATCATGTATGAGGAGAAAGAAAGATATGATCAAACAGAATCACACAGATAAGTGGTATCTGTGTTACCAGGAGGGATCATGGCTGGGCTATCATCTGGTTGTAACTGCACAGCTTGGGTTTTTGTTCTTAATCACACTGATGAGCACAAGCAATACAGCATCAGGGCTGGGGATTTCCAGGGTGTCAGCAATCACTGAAGACAGAGCATATGAGAAGCCCAAGCTAAGTTTTCATGCTAAGAAGTCTGACAAATCTGTGAGAACTGGAGTTCTGGATGAGTTAAGTTGGTATGAAGATGTAGAAAAAGAATAAAAAATATTCTTAGAGTTTTCTTCGGCTCCACTTAAAAGCAGCATTATGGCTTGTATAATCCTGACAGAGGAAGGTTTCTTGAGCTATGATACAGGAAAGACAACATGGCATGTAGGTTATCTTAAAATAGAGGATGTTTCTTAGTCGCCTCCCACTCGACTGTCAGAGTATATAGCACCACTCCTCGTATTAATAACCCCTATGCAGGGAAATAAAAGGGGAAGGGAAGGTCAGGCAGAGCTTAATCAGACAGGCAAATCAACCCCCCAAATCCTTCCACTTTCCTTTCTCCAATACCTCTTTAGCACTTTTGCCCAGAAAACTAAATTTAATAAAATAAATTTTAAAAAATCCCCCAGCAACAATGTGCATGAGGATTTTGTTGAACTGGATGGTATGTTAGTGCAAAACAGAAAGATGGTCCCTGCCTCCTCCCAAATACATGTATTATTATTGTGCTTGATAGTAAACAGTAAATATTAAGGCACTGAAGTAGGATAACAAATTACCATAGTAATCGTATCATTAACGCATCCATGTTGCCTTAAGGTACACGTATGTGCATTTAGAAAGAAGCTGATTTCAGGGAAGGTAAGGAACTGTCCCGTCTGTTCAGAAAGCTCCCTGTGTCTTCTGGACATAATTCTTTCTGCCTTTATTGCCAGTCACTGTGACACCGTGTCCCTTTCCTTCCTCTGAAGGTTGCTTTTGGTACTGAGCGCTCCGGCAAAGCGCTTCGAGTCCTGTTGAAGGGTTTGAGGCGTGTGTATGTCTCCGGCACGGATCTGTTCTCCTCCTGGCTCAAGGAACGGTCACAGCTGCCTGTCATGAATACCGAGATTTATTCGGCAGAAAGCGAGGCCAAACAGAGTGTAAAAGAATTCTAGCAGAGAGAAGGAAATCTGAGCTCAAACTGAGAGTGGTGTAAGGGAAGCATCCAAGAAACCGGCTGAAATCGGAGGAGGACCGCAGTGCTCTGCTGGTTTTCTGCTTGGGCTGAAACGAGCCTCGCTTCAGGTATTTGCTGCGTGCGCAACAGCCGAGGCAGATCTTTACTCGTCTTTTACAGAAGGGGAATCTCTCTGTGCTTTCTGTTTGTGTCAGTGTAGCTACTCTCTGGATACGTGTCTGGATAGCTAGACTTTCATACCACGGTTACCTTCACGGAGATTATGGACAAGAATACAGTACAGTTAATTATCAAGGAAACTCTTATTTTATGGTCTGTTACCCACTTACAATTTTATGCTTGCTTCACTGTGCCTGGTGCCTGGGGCACACTCAGTGATATTCTCAGCAGAGCTTTTTCCTAGAGATCTTACTGATGCCCATGCTGTTGGCAGCAGGTTTTGGAAATTGCTTCCCACTCCCTTATTATTTGCTCTCTGTTCCGCTTTTCTCCCATCAGGGTGGGATGATCTCTCAGTAAAGTTAATTTAGGTACTTGAATTATGTCACGCTATAAGAAGCCATGCAGTGTGATCTATAAGTGTAAAAAAACTTAGATGCAGTTATAGTTCTGTGTATCTAATAGTAAGAAATGACTGATTTAGTGATAATCTTGCCCATAACCATCACACAGTTACCACTCACTGGTCATTCAGGCCAGTAATAAAAATGAACTGGCATTCCCCTTGCAGACTGGCCACACTGGTGCTGGTACCGGCAGGGCAAGCGGGGCAGAGCGTGACCACCAGACCCGTGGTGCCAGGCTGCTCGCCCCGGTTGTTGCTGCCCTGGGATGGAGGTCCGTGGCGGGGCGGATGCTGTCTGCGCCCTGCCGTGGCTCGGTTTCCAGGACTACCAACCCAGCTGATACTTTAGACGTGCTTGTGAACTTCACTTGTTTTGCACTGTGGTTTGGATTGTGTTCACATTCACAAGTCCTTGGAAGGGCCAATACCTAAGCGTGACAAATTCAAACTGGAGAGTCCACTGCAGGCTATAGAATCACAGAATCACTANTATATATATGCTGCAATGCTGCTCTCTTCACCCCGACTAGAAGCCCTCTGGTTTCCAACGTTAGAAGCAAGGGTAGATCTTCGAGTCATGGTTCATTTGAGTGAGTGGATAGTTGCTGTATAAAAATTGGACCTCATTTAATGATAAGTACATCATAAATCACTTGGCAATGGGTATATCTTTGAGTAACTTTTTAAAGCAGAATTGCATGAAAATTGTAAATTCACATTACTTCTGGTTCTAGTTTGGCAAACACTGCCCTTATTCCACCTATTTTTTTATTAATACTTAGTAAAGAAGCATGTTGATGAAAATGTTAAATCCCTGTTGTAAACATTTAGGTCCTTTCTGATAATTAATACCATCTGCGCTGGGGAGGTAGGAGGTTTGCATGTGTGTTTCCAGGAAGGTGGGAGTCATTTGCAGGAGTGGAGAAGCATGATGCACGCTCACGGAGTTACATGTGTCCATATTGCTGCGTGGGTTGGCTAAGCACTTAATTAGAAAAACAAATAAAGCATGTCAAGGGGTATTTCGTATGGAATTACATCAGAGCGGTAGCACCTCTTGCTTGCTTGCAAAGCTGTGAAACATTGGCTACGTGAAGTGAGAGTGGGCAATATGGGAGGGCAGCATGAAAATTTGGGTTGAGTTGTAATTAGAAGTAATCAAGGGCTATTGCATTGATGTTTTATATTTTATATGTTTGGATCTTATGATAATATTTGGGATTACTTTTTCAGTCATTCTAAATTGGAATTAGGAACATATATGTGTAGATATTTTATATATATATAAAACATGTATTCATATAAAACATATACAGGTGTCACACACATATATATACACGTATCATTTTGCAATAGATTATTTTGGAAATAAGTTTAAAATTAAACTCCTTTAAGTAGGTTAAGATATTCCAGTTATCTGCTCAGTACAGTCACTGACCTACATTTGTGAGGAAATAATTTTTCCGAAAATGCTGTTGTAACTTTAAAAGGATCATTAAAGGAACATAACTGGCAGTCTAATTTGCATTTTAGATAACTCAGAATTATTAATTATCATGTTATACCCAGGCAAACTTCTAATTTCTGCAGAGAAGTATCTAGGTCTTTACAGCTTGAAAGGAGATAGCCAAAAACAACTATGTAACAAGGGATAACTGTACGGGATGAAAGGGATTTGCTCTCCTACGGATTTCCTACTGTGCTATTTCGAATCTCTTGACAGGGTTACAGGGCTACCCTCGTTGCTTTCTCCCTGATCTATTTTTGGTTTTGGTCTGGGTCCTTTGCCATGTCGTGTCTCACAGTGGAGTTTCAGGATTCTTTCATATATTTGTATATATACATAAAATATCTCCACAGTGAAAACATCAGGTTGGATATACAAAACGCTGTGAAACCAGACCTGTTTTTTTCAGAGCCAGTGTCTCACACCTCTTTGTTGCAGCGCTTTGTGCAGTGACACGCGGGCAGGGCAGTGCGTAGCTGCCTTGGGCGCAGCGGCCACTTTTCACACCGCTGGATTAGCCAAGGTCCCTTTCCCATGTCCTGTTGCTCTGTGAATGGCTTCTCTTTGAGGTCATGAGAACCGAAGAGACCTTGTGTTCTTCCACAGATTAGTCTTCCAACTTAATTATTGCACAGAGCCCAATAATAAATAGTAAATATAATATTCATGATGCCGTTTTCAGGTTCACTGAAAAAAATATTAAAGGTGCACAAATTACAGACACAAGTATCTGAAAGCCACAGAGACGACCATCAAGTCTGGAGTCATGAAGCCGCAAGTAAAGAAGTAAAAGAGAGAGTTGCAAACAAAGAAATGTTCATGTCCGTGCTCTTAAGCATAGATAGGCCTAAAGACAGACGCACGAGAGCGACACTGCCAGTTAGCTAGTGTTCATTTGAAAAACCCAATCAGGTAACCAAAATCCAAGAACCACGAATCAACCATCCAATACGGATGATGGAAACGGTATCGGTAGCAGCCAGCTAGGAAACAAGGCAAGTCAGCCGTCACTTTCTAGGAGTACCAGAGACGAAGAGAAGACCAAGAGATGATCCAGCTAACCGCAGTATGGCATGCCGCTATTCCCCGCAATTGCTTGTCAGAGCCTGGGGAGTGCTCTGCCCGGCTCTGTCCGGTTCAGTCTGTCCCACTGGTGGTTTGGTTCGGTTCGTTTTCGCTCACTCAGCAGAACTGTTGAGCAGGGGCTGTGCGACAGCGACAACCAAATGGGACGACCCGTCACTTGAGCTGCTATATCCATTCAGTCGATTTTGTCATCAGTGCTGTGATGCCGGTGTCCTTCTTGGAGGCCAGGGTGCAGAAACGGTCTCATCCCATCTCAGGAGTCAAATGCATAATCATGTTTTGGGTAAAGGCATAATACAAAGTTCTTGCATGTATTCCTGGTCATATTTCATCATAGGCCCCATCAACTACTTTTAACTGCACGTGACAAAATAATAGCTTGTGCAGTAGGTTTGATGCCACAGCTGGAGGGCGTGACGTTAGCTTTCTTTAAAGGTTCCAAACCAGGCTGTCACACAGCACATCTGAATTCCTCACCAGGTTTCCCAGAGTGCCATTGCAGGGTAAAAATTTCCAGAGCAATCTGCTGTTTGACAAAGAAAGCCAGAGGTGTGGAAAAAGGTGTGGTTTTTTTTTTTAAGTAAAGGAGTTGTGCAGCAGTTGAATTAAATATTGCTGAATCGAAACTGTATGACATATCTGCAAGAGACATTTGATATTTGTACTCCTCTCCTGGGGTGCTTATTTAAATAAAAAAAAATGTTATCAAAATACTGCACGATACTCATAACCTTCAGCAACTGCTGAAAACATTGATTTTGAACTTTGATCTTTTGTGAAGAATTATTCCATTTGGGAACTGTGGGTTTGGCTGTTTCATTTCTTAACTCTTCGTGTGATCTCAGTGGTGAGAGAGCGTCTGTTCACTGAGTACTGCAGTTCGCTGGTTCATCTCTTGGTCTTCTCTTCGTCTCTGGTACTCCTAGAAAGTGACGGCTGACTTGCCTTGTTTCCTAGCTGGCTGCTACCGATACCGTTTCCATCATCCGTATTGGATGGTTGATTCGTGGTTCTTGGATTTTGGTTACCTGATTGGGTTTTTCAAATGAACACTAGCTAACTGGCAGTGTCGCTCTCGTGCGTCTGTCTTTAGGCCTATCTATGCTTAAGAGCACGGACATGAACATTTCTTTGTTTGCAACTCTCTCTTTTACTTCTTTACTTGCGGCTTCATGACTCCAGACTTGATGGTCGTCTCTGTGGCTTTCAGATACTTGTGTCTGTAATTTGTGCACCTTTAATATTTTTTTCAGTGAACCTGAAAACGTCATCATGAATATTATAGTATGGCCCACCTTTACTAGAATGGCACTTCATGTGTATATACTTTACAATAATGGTATGAAATACTTAGACTCTTTATGAAAAAATAAAATATTACCTGATAACTTTATTTCTACTTTGGGCCCAACCATATTCTCCCGTGTAAACCAGTAATGAAATTTCCTCTGCTTTCAGCTGGGGATTAAAAAAACACAAAACAAATAAAGAAACCCGAACAGATTGAAGACCTAACATCTTTTCTCTGAGCTTTCTTCCCTGAAGCATCTACCTTTTTTTAAGGAAATACTGTTCAGTTTTTCTCCCTTTTACTCTAATTCTGTACAATTTCCCAAAGCTTTCTGCTGTAGCCCTTAGCACCTTCAGACTGCACCTCTGATGCAAATTGTAGTGAACTATTTTGCTGCATATTTAGGACTTTTCAGGAGAGCCTTTAGCACCTTTCGGAGCATGGTTCCAGTGCAGTGGATCCAAACTTTCCCAGTCCATAGACAACATAGTGCCAGTAGACAATTACTGTACTTAGTCCACAGTTGATCTCCGTTTGGAGGCTGGAGGTATTTACCCGCCGTACCTCTTTCTATATGGGCAGCATGGATGAGAGCTGCGTGGTCGGGGGACCAGATGTCTAAGAAATCACTATCAGGTTCAGAACGTAAGTTTATTATTGATCCAAGACGGCCTGGACTATTCTCCTGAAGTGGATGTTCTTGACAGAGCTGAGGCTTAGCAAGGAATATTAGTTCCGTCTTACTGTTTTGTACCTCTACTGTTAAATAACCTTAATGTTTTAAGTCCTTTTCTAGGTTCTTTTGCCACTGTAACTAACTGAAATGCACTATGCATCTTCAAAGTCAGCACCTTCATAATTGTCACCAGCCTCCCTGTGGAAATAACAAGGGACAACATTTTATGGCTTAATACAAATATCTGTGGCATCTTGCTTTATTAATTTTGTTTAGCTAGAACAAGTTTCCATGCAGTGGTGCACGTCATGTTGCTTACTGTTGAAAAACATGCGGTCTCCCAAGGGGCACAATTTTGAAAAATAAGATTATTTGTAAAGAGCGGGTTATTTTTGGCCAGGTGAGTTCCCAGAGCCAGTTAAACATGTGACTGCTGGCACAGAATAGGAACGAGAGTCAGCAGAAGGGAAAGCAGCATCGTGGCAGTTTCTGCTCCAGTGGCTCAAGCTGCGTTGGTGCCCCCTGCCTCCCACTCCCCATTTAATGTGTGTGTAGCAGCACTCATGAGGACACAGTGCAGAGCTTGCAGAATCCATTCACGCACTGAAACCAGAAGCCATATGGCCACAACAGCGCAGCATTGCACCCGGAAGGATAAACTCAATCTTAAGAGAGAGTTTCAAGTCTCTCGGGCAGGGAGATAGTTTTCAGAGCTCAGTTGGTGTGGTCTTTGCAGCACTGTGCTGTGCTCGGGAGATGTACAAGCACTGGTCAACCTTAGGACGTGCGCCTTTGAAGGATGTTAGGTGACTGGCTTTCTATTTGAACTGTGCAAACAAGTCTAAATCCCTAAATAAACTGACTCCTTAAATTATGCTATGTCTTTTGCCAAAAAGTTGCATTGCTAGATCAAATTCTTGATCCACTTATACTTGTATCCTACTCCTATCAGTAGTCGTGTCTTGATTACTCAAAATGTTATGCCATATTGTGCAATCACTAGTTACTAAAAAAAAAATAATGGAGAACCGCTGGTGTTCCCTACCAGTAACTCAAAGGACTGCAGTGGTGAGGTCTAACACACTGAGTTGTTGCTGCATAATGTTGTATTGCTGGAGACGGCAACAGATAGGTTTCATTAATTGTGCAGTTGTGCAGATGATAAGTTAGATTTTTACATATATCGGTCCGTTCGAAAGCACGGTGAGACTTTACAGACTTAGAGGAATTATTTTGCCCACTGCATTGCTGAAAAACCGCTGCTTGAGGTGAAACGCAGTAGCTGTTTAACAGCTGGCAGATTCCTATAATCAACTGAACCTACAGGGGTAATTCAGACAAGCAAAAATGTAATTACTTGGTATATTTCTTACACTGAACTAATTACGCAGTGCCTTACACTGAATGTCTCACCCAATGTCCCTATAAGCACAAGTCTCTAAGGGCAGAATTGTATATAATTTATGTAATCTGAACACAATTTCAAACATATTAACACGTATAAAGTTATTTAGAGTTCTTTCTAAAACTTTAATCTCAGTCCTTGCCTCAATTCTTGTGCTTAGTTAATTCTGACTATAAAAATAGACCCTTTAGTTACTCAATATGAAAATCTGCCTATTTTAAAGGAATGGCTTTTTTTCAACATGCCGAAGCAAGGCAATCTAGCAAATGCAACAGTACGCAACACAGAATTTAAAATAAATTTCAAAATATTAGAGATATGTAGATAGGCCGGCAATAGTGACATAGCTGCAATAATCAAGTCTTTAGATTACAGTGTGGAAGCCTGAGCTATTAAGGCAGAAAGCACGCTATCCTTCTGACTTTCGTATAGATACACAAGTGAACCAGATTGTGTGAAGTGACTACAGGCAGAATTTAGTCCACTGATTATAGACTATGCATTTGGCAGTTTAGACGTAGTCAAAATAATTGCAGTGGGGCAATCGTTAGGTCTCAATGTAAAGAGTAGGGTTGTATATCTAAAGTTGTCAGAACTTTGAATGAACGTCATGGTTTTTGTCTCTTGCTAGTATTTTAGTTGGCATTTGGACTTACTGAAAAATACCGCTAGAAGTTGCTGGAGACCCCTAAAAGAGAATAGAAGTAGTGTTGCTGTGATTGGTGCTTGGGTTAGTTCAGATTAATTTTTAAATAAAAATACCTACTGAGACATGTTCACAGACATGTCTTTCCTCTAAAAGCACTATATTCACTTTTCCCTGACAATGTTTTTTCTACAGGTTCTTTTTATATATAGGGCCATATAACTACTGGCATAAAAATAGGGCCCATATTAATAGGGCCCAATATAAAAGCAATAGTTCAGTAATGTCATGCCGGAGTTTTGTAGGAATAGCTAGCAGAATGTGGCCTGGTCCTGGCAATCTGATCCCCCTCATTTGAGGATTTGTTTTACAACCCGTTTTGCTGATAATTCAATCTAAGAGAGATTCCCTGTTCCTTATAAATAACAATAGTTCCTCCTTCTGAAACCAAACACTACTGTAGATTTTTTGTTTGTTTTGTTTTGTGGGTTTTTTTTCTGTTTTCTTTTTCCCCTGCAAGGGTATCGCTAAGTACTTTGTGCTTACTGGTACTTTGACAGTTACATTTTGAACCAGGTATTAGGAAAGAGATCAGAAAAACGTTCAGGAGTGCTTCTGCTCCTGTTAGTTTCCCATTTAGCTGCTCCAGGAAGCAGTAATTTATGGGATCTAAAAGATTGTCTTAGTTTCGTGGTCCAGTGTAATAGTTATTGTCTCCATGGGAATGACGGGAGCCTCCCTTTAGTCTATATTTTGCAGTGACAGCTCTCTGAGAGCTCCCACGTGAATCATTGTCGTGGTTTAACCCCAGCCAGCAGAAAATAAACACCATGCGGCCGCTNATCATACTCCCTTTTTCCATCCTCCTCAGGCTGTGATAGTATTGCCCTATTAATATGCTTTTCCTACATAAGTATCAAATGTTACATCTCAATACAGTTAACTTAATCACCTGGTTGGGCTGCATGCTTCCCTTAATGCACAGCACCACTTGCCTCTTGTTTTTTCCCCATGTATTTTGCACCTTGGAAATACAGCATCCCACTGATTATTTTCTTTCTAGTATCCTTCTAATATGATATTTGTCACTCAGTATTCAGTTTTAATTCATCCCAGTTCCCCCTTCTGTATCGGAATACCCATTTGGTCTGACTACCTGCTTTCCACACTCTGTTTAGATGGGACTTGACGGGTTCAAGCTGTTCTTTGTTGTTTCTCCCTGCAGCTGTCCTTAGTTTAAGTAATCTTTTGTTACTTCACCCGCAAAGGATATGTACATTTAAAATGTGTGATCTTCCACCTTGTCAAAACTCCTCAGTTCTTAGTTTTGTTTGACCCATTTTTTATTTCTACGAAGCTCATCCTGCTTACAAAAACTCATCCTGTTCCAAAATTACTAATTCAACACCTCCATTTTATTAAGGGTCTTCGCTGAACTTCTGCTACCACCTCAGCTTTTACCCCACCTCAACTTTTACTTTTTTTTTATTTTATTGATGCCATCTTCTTTTAAGAAGTATTCCACATTACTTCATTGAGGGAATTAGGATCAGATCACTGGTGTTCAGTTCTGAAGGCAGGAGAACTATCCCTAATGAATCTGTGTCAGTTAGGATTTCTCACAAAAATGTTTGTGAACAGCTAACATGGATACTTTGTCAGAGCATTTGGGGCAAAATATCACCAAAGAGATACTCAGTGCATCAGAACCTGGCCAAGAAATTTTTTAAGGATTTGATGCACAATTTTTTTTTATTTTATTTTATTATTGTTATCTTTATATCAGAAACATACACAAAAAAGAGTGTAATAATCATAACACTAATGCAAACTCTTCACTAGCATAATCTAATATGTACAATTCTTTATAGAGCCATAAAAATGAATGTAACTAGTATTATGCGGTTGTCGCAAGAATGTATGTTTCACATCTATTTTTATTCTTAAGTACAGAATGGGAAAGAAAGGAGAAAAATTGAGACGTTTGTATGTAGTGTACTGTGAAATTATATTTTCTTACTTATATTTCTGGTCTAAAAAATTAGAGTTATTATGAAGCTTTAATTCAATACTACACATCTCATTTTTAAATCCCCTCTTATAGACTTGTAATTTCCAGGATTGTTTCTGACATCCTATAATGATTTAGGAACTATTTATTTCAGGCGACTATTATATCAGGAGACATTAGAAAATATTAAAATGATAGACAAGTCATTGAATGAATAGGTGATTAATATTTTAATCTTTCTGTAGGTAGCAAAGCTTTGACATGGAATAATAAGCATCTGCCAGACTTTTGTGTATATTGTAGCTTGCTCCTATACATACACGGAGTGTTGATCTGCTGGAGGGCAGGAGGCTCTGCAGAGGGACCTGGACAGGCTGGATCGATGGGCCCAGGCCAATGGATGAGGTTCAACAAGGCCAAGTGCCGGGTCCTGCCCTTGGGCCACAACAACCCCAGGCACCGCTCCAGGCTTGGGGCAGAGCGGCTGGAAAGTGCCCAGAGGAGAAGGACCTGGGGGGGCTGGTCGACAGCGGCTGAACACGAGCCGGCAGCGTGCCCAGNTAAACAACAGTGCTATATTTGCTTTTATTATGAGCCTTTTTATACACATTTACGCTTAGCATGGTTCAGCACATATCTCTGTGATGTAAGTGCCATCTTTTCCTGTACCTGTGCAGTCATTATGATACAAGGCCTTTGAGACTTGTGAGATAGTAATCTCTATTTGTATTGGGGGAAAAAAAAAGAAGAAGCCTGAATCTCTTGTCTTTATTCCGGTAATGCATCTTGTGTCTTTAAGACCAGAGACTTCAGTGGGAAGTGGGCTAACTGCTGTTGGGTCCACAGGACCATGCTAGAGCTGATCCAAAGTAACCTCTCCCAAAATGCACATCGTGTGGGCGTCCTGAGCACCGCCTCTTTCCAGCTGCAAGTCCACGCCTGTGGGGCATCTTTTCTTGCTGTTGTAAACGTAGTCAAATACAGTCCTTGATTTATCTTGCGTCTTTGGGGTCAGACAAAGAACATGCACAGCCCACACCAGAAAAAAGCAAAAATACAGCAGCACAGAAGAGTAGATGTCCTATTCGGTACTTGTTATTTCTTCATTTCTTTGTGCAAAAAAGAGTGCAGTCAGCAAAACCTTAAGAGAGGATTTGTGCACAGTTAAGAAAGATGTAATATGACATAATATGACATATTACAGTAGTTGCAATTGACTCTTATTTTTTTTTTTACCAGTGAACAGTTTGCTTTGCGGCTTAACATATTGTCCTCCCTGTCTCATTTGTTTTGAAGCAGAATAAGAAATTACTGATGTATTTTGTTTTCCTCTGTAATTTTCAGAATTCTCAACAACTCGGTTAAATCCCACTCTTGTCTTTTCCAGGGCGTAAAATTCTATTGTTTGCAATCTCTAATAATATGTACATGGAAATAGCATCATTTCTCTTAAAATTCTTAATTTAATGGACAGCCTTAAGCTAACCAGAACTGACAAGACATTCAAAGCAGAAAATAGACCCACCAGACAGTTTGTAGGAAGGAGGACTTTCATTGTTTAAATGAAAGTTGGGATGAGTTTTTGAGTATTTTGGTAGCTATATGAGCAAAAAAAATCCCAGGAAGGCACCTCATTCACAATTCAAAGAATAGCAGTCTATGATACTTACCTATCATCTCTTTCATTCAAATAAAAAAACCCCAAACCCCTCTCTAACGAGGCAGAACAAAATATGACATTGGCAAAAGAAAAAGAAAAAAAAAATAGCTTCAAGATTGTGCTAAATTTTCTCTAAATTTGGCATCATATCTGTAATTCTAGCCCCCTTATTATTCTTTTGCTCTTCTTTTCTGCTCAGAGTAGGCATGTTTCAGTTCCACTTTTATCATTATTTTCCTTCTTTCCTTTTTCATTTTTCCTTTACCCCCATTTATTTCTCCTCTTCCAAAAACATACTTGATTTATATCCTCCTCCAGGTTTGTGATTTAACACTTTGATTTATTTCTGCAGTTCAGCTCAGTGTTTTTAAATGCTTGGCATTCACAATAATGTGACATTTTTCAAAAATCACTTTTTGCATTCAAATGATGTTATATTAAAACAGAACCAGGAAACCTACACACGACAAGAAGATCATATAACCCGAGAAGTTACCAGTCACGTGCTCTCATGATATTTCTTTAAAAGCATTTTGTTGCTCACAAAATTGGCATATTGTTCTTTCTAAGGTCCTGATCCAGAATGAGGTTTGTATGAATCAGTCTGGAACACTACCCAAATTCCCAACCATGGAATCATGCCTCCATTTTTTAGCACACTCAGAGTATTTTTAATCATACAACATACAAATTCTAACAACAAACTTGATTTTTTAGGATCACTAACTGAAAATGAGTAAAGTTTGGTCCTTTGGTCCTAAATCTTCAGAATTTCTTTGGCTTCTCTTGAAATCACTGACTGATGATTTCAATTGTTGAGAAAAGAGATAAAACAGAGGAATATCCTCTTGTTGTCCTAATCAGTCTCTCAAGTGCAAATGTGACCAGAAACATTTTTTTTTTAAATCTTCCATCAATTTCTTGTTTGATCAGTTGCTAAGTGACATACTGTATAGCTGATTTCTCTTTGCAAAAAATAATTTTCAAAGTTGAACAAGAAAATGACTAGCATTCTCTATCTCTTCTGCTTAAATTGCTCCTTTGCAACCTTGAGACTATTAAAGCTCTCAAGCGCCAACACTGACAGAAGATACCGTAGCTTAAATGACCCTGCAGAGTGAAAATCTTATTATTTGCAGAGACAGCTCTTGCAAGTTGTAAAGCACAATAGGAGAAAAGTAAACGGGCTCCGTGTAATAGAACATAGTTTCCTCAAGGCAAACACTTTCATCTTCTCAGGACTTTTGACCAGAAGTGACATCATTCACCAACTGCTTCAAATATCTGCATGGAGAGGAAAAAAAAAGAGAAAAGAGATAAAAGAGGATATTTTTGTCAGGTCTAGCAGGCAATCCTTCTGGTGGAAAAGGAAACCGACTGAGATCAGTTTAGTACTCGTGCAGTCATGTTTTCATGTTTTAGCAGTATACAGGCAGCCAGAGCAACAGCATACACGCTTTTTCCTCTCTTTATCTCCGGCCGCCTTCATTCATCTGGAAAAGGCCAGGTGTTTCGGCAGTGAGTGAGAACCAAGGCCTCACAGTTTAATCATTTAATTTAATTTGCAGGTGACTTGTCAGAAGACTTCTGTATACTTCTTGACATTTTTGGGGCAAACCTTTTTTAGTGGCATAAAATGAAGATGAGGTCCCATGCTTGATATGAAAAATGTGTACCTGACACTGCTTGGGTCACCAAAAATGACTTGAATTTGCTATATAGGACCTTAAGTAATGCATTTCAGCATGATTTCCTAATGATGACTTCATTACAGTGTAATTAATGGCCTCAAGTTGTGCCAAGGGAGGTTTAGATTGGACATTAGGAAAAAAGTCTTTCCTGAAAGAGTGGTCAGGCCTTGGCACAGGCTGCCCAGGGCAGTGGTGGAGTCCCCATCCCTGGAGGGACTTAAAAGATGTTTAGATGAGTCGCTTGGGGACATGGTTTAGTGGGCATGGGGGGGTTGGGTTGGTGGTTGGACTCGATGATCTTAGAGGTCTTTTCCAACCTTAGTGATTCTATGATTCTATGTTTCTATGATTCTATGATATTTGGACAGCTGCTTGAACTTAACCTGTGTTTATTTTCTCATCTGCGATATGCCTGTGATCATACCTAACTCTCATACACTGACTTGGGAACCTGGTTGTATCCATGGCTGTCTCCCAGATCTTGAGAAAGTCCCCTGAAGTTAAATTCAAAAAAGGCACTTAGAGGTTTTAAGCACGGGTGTTGTATTTCCTAGGTTTTATGCACCCAACCTTCCAGGAGCAAAATTCGAGCCCTCTTTGGAAGTAGCCTGGGTATAGTACAGCAGACCGCCATTTCACTACCAAATTGATGGTGCCGCGTCTGTGCAGGATGTATAATAAGCCCTGGGGATAGTACTTCGTCTCCAGCAGCACAGTTCCTAGGCTTGACAAGACAGAGCTTGAACCGCTGGAGAACAGAGCCAGGACTTGGACAACCCATGTTTTGTCACCAGCTCCGTCACTTGCTGGCAGAATGAGCCCTCCGCCCCAGCACTGTTTATTGGCAAAGCTTTGTAGAGCACTTTGGAGTTTTTACAGAAAACACTTTGACAACTAGACTAAAGCTGACGAGGGAGAGGTCCTGAGTGAAAAGCTGGAAGTGCGTTCCAGCTGCCAGAACGTGCAGGAGCTCAGCGCATAGCTATCAGTCTTCAGTAAGCCCGGTCCTGTAAGAGCCACGCTGCGGAGTACGTTTTATGGATATAACCAACTCATGCCACAGGAGGATGAGACCACAGTGAGTTCACTCGGTGGGTGGAACACAGTGGGCTGCACAAGGAGCACGGCCGGGAGCCTGGGAAGGAGGCTGTCCCACTGTTGTGGTTTAACCTGGCAGGCAGCCAAATACCACCCAGCCGCTCGCTCACTCCCCCCACCCCCTGTGGGACGGGGAAAGAATCGGAAGTGTAAGAGTGAGAAAAACTCATGGGTTGAGATAAAGACAGTTTAATAGAACAGAAAAAAAGAAAATAATAATAATAATGATAAAATATACAAAAGGAGTGATGCACAAGGCAATTGCTCACCACCCGCACTGACCGATAACCAAGTAGCAATTGGGACTTCCTGGATCACGTCTACCATTCATATACTGAGCATGACGTCACATGGTATGGAATACCCCATTGGCCAGCCGGGCTGGCTGTCCTGATTATGTTCCCTCCCGTCTTGTGTACCTGGCTCAGTCAGCAGGCACGGGAGCTGTCCTTGGACTAGGAGGGTACTTAGCAACAACTGAAAACATCAGTGTGTTATCAACATTCTCCTCGTACTAAATCCAAAACACAGCACTGGGAAGAAATTTAACCCTATCCCAGCCAAAACCAGGACACCCACTCAGAGGGGGCAATCTTCCTCCTGGGTTGTTACAGCAGCAATCTGAAAACGTGGTGTCCCTCGCTGAACTGAAGCCACGGCCTCATTTTGTGTCTCTGGTCCAAGAGCTGTACACTAGATAAGAAACGCTTCCCGTCTACGGCAGCCAGGCGCAAGAGTGAGGCTGCCAAATGCTGTTTCTCAGCCATGCTCAGGACTCAAATGAAGAAAAATTGCATTTAAGATCTGAAGGTCCAGTCACCTAGCAACTATAGTCCCGCCAAAGGTTTCAAACTAGCTTGGGTTGTGTATCCCCACAAGCCTTTATTTTTGTATATTTAATTACTGCAGCTTTAAAAAAAAAAATATTATTAAGATGTTCAAATGGATTCTTGTGGGGGAACAAGTACTGGAAAAGAACCATGTGTTGCATACGGCAAATGCAAACAAATTTTGGACAACAGATTACTGTACTATGCTCTAATTGCACAACATGGCATTATACTAACTAATAGGAAAAGGGGGGAAAGCTGCAGATTTTTGATTGATGTAGAACAGCTTCAGGGGCTGATCACCTGGACTCTGTCAAGCAAGTAAATAACGTGCACAAATAAATAAAAATATTGGCCATAATTTCTATAGAAATTATTTCAGGTGGCTTTGGTGACGTATTCCAAGTCTTTTATGATAGATAGCCACTATTCATAATGCTTGGGAACAACTGCAATGTCCAAAAAACCCCAAAGCATAATAATCCACCCCAAAAACACAGAAGAACTGAGGGTTTATTTGTTCTATGGTGACTTACAATATGCCGTAAAAGAATGCAACCGTTAAAGCAGGAAAGAAATATAAGTAACATTTGCCTCTCTCTTCTCAGCACAAAGAAATTTGTGGGATGTGACACGTAAACCAATTAGCAAGAGTATTTTGACTTTTTTCTGGGTAGCTCATTGTGTCAGCTTTTCACAGATGGAAGTGACTGAGACCATATTATTATGTTTAAGGTATATGTTCTGCTGTGAAGCTGTTACACACTCTGGCGTGCAGTACCATAATATAACAGCAAGAGAAAGCTACAGCTGAGGTATCGTATCCCTCATATCTTACCTGAGAGGCTTTCATAGCCTCTCGTATAGTGAAAAAATGTGGAGATCAGCCAGTTCTCTCGTGTACCTTGACTGATTAGTATGGATGACTGGGAAATTATTTTTGCTTCACATGTAATATTCTTCAGATATTCTCTTCCGTCTGCAATAGCCCCAGCACTTCTGTGGGCTTTGGAGAGAGTTTGTTGCCTTGTGTAAAAGTAACCTCTAATTATCTATCTGTAAGGTCTGGTTTGATATATGGAAAGATTGCTGATACTAACCTCAACTGGGCTTAATGGATACAAATATGAAACCAAGAGAAATAATTGATATTGTTCACATGCTGTCAAGAATCAACTCACAAATCTGTATCAGTATCTATAAAAACAGGCGTCGGACATAGACAAATCAGGGCATCCTCTTACTGCTTTTTTGAATTTGTGAAGTGCAACAGCTCAGTGTTATACTTGGCAAGTTTCAGACATTACTGTCGCAGTTGCGCCAACCATTTCTAATAGAATACTGCTATCTGTTTAGGTCTTTCCCCCCCCCNTTTTCTTTTTCCCCCCCCCCCCCCCCCCCCCCCAGCTTTTATTAAGTCATTCATTATTTGGAATGGTTTGAAGTGATTGAGAAGTTACGCTTGGAGGTATTTCAGCCTGTATGCTGCTTGCAATATTTTCCATCCAGTCCTTTATTTCTTATTTCTAAAATTTCATATATCAGTGTTCTGTTGTATATTACCTGTAAGTTCTTTGTCTGATGTTTTTTCTATTCCCTAAAAATCAGCTGCCTTTTTTTTTTAATTAAAAAAATGCAGATAAGAACAAAAGTTCTTGCGCATAAATGCTTCTGTCTTCCTAGCAAATAAAAAATCAAATAAAAAAATCGAAAAGTCTTGGTACATCAAAATAAAAATTTAATTTATTGCTAATGTGAAAGGTAAAAACGATGGAATTTTGAGTTCCTTTCAGAAATTCACTAAGAAAGGCACAACAGCTCAGAATCTCAAAAATAGGAGCCTGAAATCAATGTCATAGATTCACATCACACACCTGAGTGACAGTATTGATGGGCAGGCAGTTGACACTCTGGGACTTCAGCAAAACAAATATTTGGTATCCTATGTAATCACAGAGATCTTCATCAGAATGTTTTTAAGCTGCAGTACTACCTAAGGTTTAGGATTCAAAATTTGTGGTTCAATCAATCAGCCTCAGTTTGGATATTCCGTCATAATTCTCTGCTATTTAATCTCAGCTTCTGACACCAGACAAACGGCCGACGGTGTGTGATGTGAGAGGGAGGTGCACTAACTGTTCTCCCAGTGCACGTTTCCGAGTTAAAAGGACATGTCCTTCTGAGAAAGATGCAACAAATGAACTTTTTAACACTGGGGACGCTCGATGGCTCTCGATGACTCTACTTTTGTAAGGGGCATTTTTTTTAGAAAGGTTTATGGCATGTAGTTATAAATTGTGTCTTGTACTTCGGTCAAACAGTTATGCAAACAAAGGGAGGGACACAGAATGGATTTCTGCAATTACACCTTGTGCATGTACACTTCAAAAAAACTGGCTGTGGTTGAGGGATGTGGTGTCCTAGACATCCTAAAAGTGTCTCTTCACTTGTACGGTTACAGACACCCCAGTGCTACTGTCTTTTCCTCAGCAGTGACATCTGCTCTCATTCAACACGTTTTCACTGAAATAACTAGTCACTAATCCCCTCTTAGAGCATGCTGTAGATTCAGGAAGGATGCAAATGAAGACAGAAACCACGGAGAATAGCACAGCAGAACAATATTTTCCTAGTATGTGGCATAAACCAGTCAGGACAAAAACTATACAAAAATAAGAGAGGGAAGTTTATTCAAAATGGGAATACGTTTATTTAATCTGGAGAAAATTTAGTTGGCTGCCTTCCCTGGTAGGAGGGTGTGCTTTTTGGGATGCAGACAGGAGCTAAGGAGAGGTTCACGGCTCCTGTGTTATGCCACTTCAGCAAAGGGAGGGAGCAGATGTAGTAATTAAGTGTTCTCAAAAGGTTGCGAAGTGAGTTAAGTGTATCGCTAAACTTAACAAAACCATGTCAGGATCAGGAGGCAATTGTCTCGTGCTGTAAATAAAGTACTGCTCTAATGGTAACATTTTCCATAATAGGAAAAAGAGAAATGATTTTTGTTTAAACTTGTAAAAGGTCTTGTTCATGATATCAACAATTTTCGTAAACGGCACAGTCTTGCCTTGCTCTTAAAGAGTTTTAATGGTGGAAGCACTGACTCATTTTGTTCATAACGCTGTTCATAACTCTTTCCTCAGAGGCATGCCTCACAGTAGACGTTCATGTTTTACAATAATGCATTTCATTACCGTATCTCAAAGTATTTTGACAGAATGAGTAAATGTTACATTGTCTGCATAACAGGAACAACAATAGTGGCACAGAAATTACTTGCAGTAAAATTCAATCAATAGAGAAAACTGGAAGTAGAATTCAGGCCCTCCATACCTCTCATCTTTTCAGGTATCTGAGGGTTAAGACACACACGAACCGCATTAGTCTTGTCTTTTCTGCAAATTTCAACCTTCACCTGGAAATGTTGGCCACGTACTTATTCTGTTCTTCTCTACTTCATGGGATATCATGAGAACTCATGCTGCTGAGAATAAATCGAATATTTATATTAGCCACTAAATTATTATCCTGGGAGTGGTAACTATTGAAATCCCTTCTCAGTCCCATTCGCACCACAAGCCCAGCTTTTAGAAAGCACAATGAAGTTCTGAGGGAGTCTCCTGAATTTTTCTTCTCTGGTAATTTATATTTTCTTATTTATTCTACTTCAGTTGGGTATTTCAGTATCCATCCACATGAATGACACTTTGTAAAAAAGTCTTTGAGTGATCCAGAAGTCATTTACACCTTTGTGAAATAGCCACATTTTTCTATGAGGCAATTTTGTGAGACAAACAGAAAGCTACTCCGCAATGAAAACCAGCCTCAGGTTTGGACCATCCACTGTGCAACCTGATAGCAGAATTAGTCTGCGGAGTAAGCAGAGTCCTCTCAAAAGGCAAATAAAAACAGAGAGAAGAATTTTTCACCATTTGTTTGTGAGATAGCAAGTGCATGCATGAATGCACACGTGAGGATTCTTACTTCGAAGGAAAAAGAAGTGGAGAATAAAACCTATCTGGAATAGAGAGAAAAGTTTCAAGCGACTCTTCAAAGAGTCTCTCAACTAATCCCAAGGGACACTCAAGAAGTGGGAGATCATTCTGCAGAAAAAAAAGGAGCTCTTTAATTGAAGCCCTGTGTATCCATGTGCATGTTACATGCTTCTTACCTCCAGAATTATTTGTTCACTCCTTGATGGGCACAGTTTGAGTTCCCTACCAAAACTAACTTAAGACCCAAGAAAGTCAATGGAGAAAAAACCAGGAGAGACAGAAATTTGGTTGAAACACCTGCTGGAGCTGCCTCTGCAGTAACTAGGCAGCCCACAAGAACTAGCTCTCGGTGTTGGAAGTCTGCTGTCGGTAACACCCTCCAGAGCCAGCACAAGGAGCCACGCCGGAGTTCATCCAGCGATAGAAAGGGTACCCTACTAAGGACTAGACGAGCTTAAAGCTCAGGATGTTGGTTCTGGAGTGCAGCAGATATGCAGAAAGCATAATACAAGATTCAGTAACAACACTAAATTAAAAAAAAAGAATTTAATTAAAAAAAAAAAAAAACTTTCATGACCCTGATGCCCTTTTTTTATTCTGGCTGACCTGTAATCTCATTATGGAATGACAGAATAACACTGTTTGAAAGAGGTTGCAGCATAAAAATGTCTTTGAGTCACTTTGTTTTGCATTAAGTAAATTATTTCTTTGGTAGTTCTGTAAAGAGAAGGTGATGGTGAAACCTGAAGAGCACTCTTTTTGCTACTAAGAAGTAGTATAGTGAATAATGTAGGAATGATTTAAAATTACATTCCTTGATATTTCAGCAGTTCTGGCTGCCTCAGTACCTCTTCAAAGATGCTAATTTTTACAGCAAGTCTTTCAATCTTTCCTGGAGTTACAGCACATAATGTAAGTTATATATGTATGTATGTGTGTATATATAGAAGTACATATTTACAGATTAAAATGAAAGGGACCAGGAAATGGCACGCATTTGAGAAACCTAGAAAGAGAGATGTATGTAGTTTGCAACTGGGGAAAAAATAGTAATTAAGCAGAAAATGGGTTGTGGAGGGAAGGAACTCTTACCTCAGGAGACAATCTGCCCTACTTTCTTTTCTCACATTTTGAAATCTATGAATCTTTTACTGGCTTTATCACTTTTCCTGATTCCCTGCAGGCCAGAGCTGACAGCTAAGCCTCTGTTTTATCTTAAACTGTTCAAAGCATGTTGGAAAATTACTTACCCTGCTGAGTCTGAAAGTGGCTGCATGATTGCAGGAACCCACCTACCGGTTACCCCCAGTCCAGGTGATCACCGTTGCTTGAGTGAAATCGCAATGATAGTCCCAGAAGAGCTGGCAGATTGTTGCAATATATGGTCTTTTACTGCTTCCAGTTGAAGACCAGAAGCTGAGTTGACTCTTCTTTTTATTTTCTCTAGAAGTAATTATTTATGTCTTGGGCCACTCTGATATCGGCGCATAACGATAGTAGTAGTTTTTCACCCTGTGTTATTAACAGTTGTTTTGTATATGGACAGGGTCAAGCACTTGCACTGTCTGTAACTGTCTTGACTGGTTATTCTGTGGGCTCTCTCTACTGCCTTTGAATACGGCCTTTACAAATCCTTTCTATTTTTATTCAATTAGCTTTAAAATACACTGTTGTCACTATGCTTCAGCATGATGAAATGCAGGGATAAGGTGAGTGCGGCCGCATTCAAGTCTGTAAAAATAGGATTCTACTGGGATTGCTACAGTAATTTCGTTTTAGTAGGCTTTAACTTGTGCTGAAAATTGATATACCTCAAACAGTTCTCTGTGAGGAGGCAGGATAGGGATTGCAGACTGTTTAGGCTCAACCTGTATCATGAAATGATAATGCTCGTGTACTGCTTTTCATCTTCAAAGTTTTACCATCTGTATTGCCATCTCTGAGAAGTGGCGTGTAAGTGGCTGGTATATGAGGTTCTTAGGTTGAAATTCTTCTGACTGATGACACCTGAACCTGCATTTCGCAGTGCTCAGGAGGAAGCCGTAACACCATTCCTCAGTGGCGTTAGCTCTTGCGAGAGAACTCTTTCTTTTTGGATATCTGAGCAGAAACAAAACACTAACGCTAGGCACAGCTCCCTTTATTGTCACAGGGTATCGTTTCATTTTGCACTGGTGAGAATGTTCGCAGGGAAGTTGTTAATGTCCGGTTAACTAATAACAACCAGGTATGAAGGTGAAAGTTAAAGGACTCGTGAATCCGTGAAGGTCTAGAGAACCCACCCGGAATGAATCTTCCAATTCTCCCCACGGTACTGAGAGCACAGGAGACGGAGATGTATACTGCCATTAGTTACACACACCAGAAACTTCCGTCTTATTTTTGGAGGGTGAAACATTTCCCAAAGGCGGCTCTCCAAAATCAACAGGGATTTTCTGGATGTCATTTTGGATCTTTGCTTACCATATTGGCTGAATTCAAGCCTTCAACCCTAGTCTCATTAGTCAGTAAGCATTCTCTACAACGATGTCAGTGGTTTTATTTTTTTTTTAAATTTGATTGTGTTGTTGGCACAGCTGGACTCACTATGCAGTACAAACATAGTGGTCTCCGATTTACACAGATCATGCAAGAGTAGAGATGTACTAGCTTGAAATTTATACCTTGAATTAAGAAATAATTGTCAGTTATGAATGTCTTTATGAACTATTTTAGGTGCACAGGAATTTAACATGAATTGTGTTGCTTGCTGTAATGTCTTTCTTTGCTCTTATTATACCCAATCTTGGCCAATTTATGCCATTGACTTCTGAAATTTTGGAATTTATGAGTCCCGTGAATCCTTATCATGATGCTGTGGTAGTAACTAGAGTAAATATGGAGAATGAGACTGAAAAGATATTGGGTAAACAGGCCTTATTGCCTCCTTTCTAAAAAAACGCTGCATTGCATTACAGAATTTACCATCTGAAGACATTTCAGACATCAGAGATGCGGTGAGAAACTTGGACAGGATTATCTTAAATAGGGAGGTTGTGTGCAAGCCACTGTTGACTTATTTAGGCTTGTTAACTAACTTTATCATATATTGTAAAAACATTAAAAAAAACCCCAGAAGGGCAATTCGGTCATTTATGTGTCCTTCATCAAAGCACTGTTCATAGAAGTCATTTCAAAGTAATTAATAGGCCCTGTTTATAGCATTGCAGCGGGGCTTGGTTTGTGCCAAGGGCACTCAGCACCTTCTGAGAGGTCTGCTGCAGGAGAGCATCAACAATATTTTGGATGATTTCTCAAAAAATACAGTATGGTCGCTAATAGTATAGATATGGGAAGAGAAGCAGATTTTCCAAGTGCAAATTGTGCAATATGAAAGCTTGAGGTACCCAGGCACACGTTTTGATTTAGTCACGGATTTTGTCAATACCTTGCTTCTCAACTATAAAAAAAGGGACAATAATATCCCTACTTTACGAAGGCATAGGAAAATAATTTTGGTCTTCTGGGCATCTTGCAATTGAAGAAGTGCTGAAGATACTGCTCTCCTTATTAAATGGACAGATCTGCCAATGGGCTGAATAAAAGTGATGAGCTACAGATCATCTTAAAAGAAATTAACTTCAGCAGATGTGAAGTTCTGTATTATGCAATATTGCTTGCCTGGACTTGTGGGAGCTGCTGTAATTGTTTCACTGCAGTTGGGTTGTGGGAAGGGTATCAGTGACATGGCCAGCCAGGCAGAATTTTTAAAGACAGTGCTTTTTTTTTGCCTTTTTTTTAATATTGCTGAGTAGAAATGTAAAAGAAAATTTTGTATTTTAAAATATTCATTTTTTTTTTCTTTCTTTCTTTCTTACAGCTTGTGGCCAATGCAATCCTTTTTGTCAGTGTAAATTTGTATGGGGTCTTTGTGAGGATTTTGACAGAAAGGGCTCAGAGGAAGGCGTTCCTTCAGGCCAGGAACTGCATTGAGGACAGGCTGAGGCTGGAGGATGAAAATGAAAAACAGGTCAGTTGCTAAGCCTTATTTCTTTTCCTCTGTTTCTTCTGAGATGACTGTAGTTACGTGAACCACAGGTCAGGACGTCGCTGCTGAGTGGCTGACGGGGCGCCTGTGTGTTTCCATTGCAAAGGAAGGGAATGCTGCAGCCCTTCCTCCCCGGCGCGCCTGCACACTCTTCGCTCTTCACCTGCAGCGCACGCAGGAGATGCAGGCTGACCCCACAGCTGCTGTCATCTCCAGCACCAGAGGGGATGTATTTCAGGGCAGAGGCAAAGCTAACATGCTATTGCAATCTGGGATCCTTTTTTTTTTTTCTGCATGGATGTTTTTGGGTGGGTGTTAGATACGCTGTAAATACTCCTCCTCTGGCTGTGTGTGCTATAATCTGCTTGCGTTCATGACACTGATAAACAAAAGTCTACGTTTTGGGGAGAAAGGGCTGCACTGATATACATGAATAACTGTGATAACAATCTATTCCTTTTCTCAAAAGCCACCTTAGTAGTTTGATGGTTTATTTCACACGATTTTATCAATCAATCTTCCAATCAGATTCGGAAACAATGAGAAAAATCACTATGTTGTGGAGCTTGCTGTTGTTACTCACAGGTCCGAATCTTAAACCTAGTAAGATCTGTTCATCTGTAAGGTTTGGACTAGATTTTTCTTTCTGTCTAGGTGATAATAGAGGGCCACGCTGGAATACATAGATATAACTCCATTGACCTCTGTGGAATGATGGTACCTTAGGCCAATACAGGACTTAAGTGGTATTCAGACCTTGCTATACAGGATGTTGGGGTCCTCAAAGCTTGTGTACCTCACACGCTTTTACTTCCCCTCACTTGCAATTTCTCTAGCAAGTCTATACCTATATGAGAAATAACGCAAGTCCTTAAGTACTTTCTGTTATGAACTGAGTGAATGCATTTTTATGACCTGAACATACTCTGCAATGAGTAGACGTCTTCTTTGAACAACTGCATATCTTTGCCGGCTGTGTAAAAATGATATTAGGATCAAAACCTTTAGGTTTGATTCTGGTCTTTTGTAATCCAAAGCTGCAGAATTTCAAAGGCATAAATGTGCCATAAGTGAATTTCCATTGGATTTAGGCAGCCCTGCCATTTGTGCCTTTGAAAACCCGCTTCTGGGATCCAACATGAAAATAATACTGATTTTTATGTTTCTCTGGTTAGCACATTAGCAATCTGTCTTATTTTATGTTTTATCCATGCATATAGAAACACAAGAAAGCAAAAACATTACACATAAGTACCATTATTGTTGATTGTATACCTAGAGAATCCTGCAAATGTTTCTCCGATGCAGTATACAGGTCAGTGAAGAGAATACACTTTTCTCCTACACTTGTGAAATTAACTTTATGCAACACAGTGTAATACTCAACACGGTGGTGAAATATATGCTAATTAGCTGTCAAAAGTACCACCAAAATGCTTTCTGTGGCTGCTCTCACACCACATTAGAATACCTCTAAAACCAGAGTGAGAATTAAGGCATGATTACAGGCTACAAAATTATTCTGCAGTTGCTGTGGCATAACATAGCCCAAGTTTCCAGCTGGCAACACTCAAGAGTGTTTGAGAGTAAAAGAGACGTTGCTGACCTAGTTCAATTTTTGTGATCATTCCTGTATTTTTTTGTTCTCTGAAGTACCAACATTACATGTTAAAAAGGACAGAATTTTTTCATCAGACTTTCTTGTCTCATTCAAATGCTCTGACCTAAATACTGCAGCCCTTTTACATTGAGAATTGTAATCCAAAATGCTAAAACCTTTCCCTGGTATTTTTGTGCAAATCTCTAAAGGGAAAGGAAAGCACATGCTCTTGGCTTTTGAACATACACAGCCTTCTGGAGTTAAAGTGTTGACTGTGTAAGACAGATACCACAGCTGAAACTGTAAGTGAGATTTCTTCCTCTGTGTCCTACTTACAGTGATTCTCCTCATATGGGATGCATTTGTAGTAACAGTCCCATGGGATAATTTTAATAAATCTATTTTTATGAGCAAGAGCAAAGACCTCATGTTGAAGCATTTTCGGGGTCATCGTGTTTGCAAGTAGGCTTTGAAAGTGTTGCTGGGGAGAAGGAGAGCAGGCGGACTCTGTTTATTTTAAAATTCAGTTTAATGTCACCCTGTTATCTGTTCTGTGTGGTCACAACAAATAACTAGCCTTGGTGGTGGCATCATCCATTTGTTACGTTTCTGAATGTTAGACTACAATTCCAGAGTAACACCAGAAGTGAAGGCCAAGAACCAAGTAAGTTTTAGACCATGAGTGAATAATTATAATCATTCACTTGAGATAAGCTGCTTCTCTTGTTGTCTATATCTCAGCAGCAAGACCATCCTCTGCAGAGCAAGCAGTTAAGAATAAATATTGTGAGGTGGGTCCTGTT
>VZTQ01009300.1:0-10599 GCA_013400755.1 Pelecanoides urinatrix
TCCCAGCCGAAACCAGGGCAACAATCCCCCCTGGTGGGGGGAGGATACAGGATCCCCTTGANATACAGGATCCCCTTGATCTTGTGTTTTTTCTGGTGGCTGTTCCTGTTTCTGTCTCAGGGAGGGCAGAGCATGGTTCTACCAGTCTATCTCTTCCTCAGATTCCCTGATGCTCCTTAACCTTTCTACTTCCTCTCGTAGCTCTGCCACCAGGCTGAGCAGATCATCTATTTGGTCACACCTCACGCAGGTGTTCTCACTACTGCCATCAGGTACTAATGAAAGGTTCTGGCACACCCTGCAGCCTGAGACCTGTGTGGCTGCATGTTTTTGTGGGAGCTCTGTCTGGGTAGCCACATCAGTTCTGGTGAGTGCAGAGGACATCGCTTTCTGCTGGGTGGATACCATAGCTAAGCTCCTTGTGGGAAGGTGATGACCACCAATCAAACTGACCTTTTGAGCTGGTAGGGTGATGACGCCCTTCCTGCGTGCCCTTCCACACAAACTGCCACACCACACCCTGGTCATTAGTGCTCCCTAGGCTGCTTTTTATAGGTGTGGGGGTGGCCGCGGTTGCTCTGGCAATGCCCAGGCCTCATCAGCATCTCTCATGAGAGCTGCCAGTTCCTGGTGGGTCTCTCTGCTGCCCTGGCGTTTCCCTGCCTCAGGAAACTCCCCTGTACACCAAGATCTGCCTCGGCTCCGGAGCAGCTCACCTCAGCTTTGACTGTAAAGAACTGGCAAGATAATAAAGATTCTGAAAAAAGACTCTTCAAAGATCTTTGCTTCCCCCTTAACTTAAATAAGTCCTAAATCAACTTAGTGGAAAAAAATCTTAAAGCAAAATGCCGACGTCAATGCATAAAGGGCTGAAGGAACTCAAAACACATTTCCCTCATACAAATCATATTTTCCTCCAAGAGTCACCAGAAACAGAAAACTTCGTACTTTTAAATAAAGAACATTTAATGCATCTACATATCTTAGCACTGTTCCAAGAGGTTAGCAAAGCAACTCATTTCAGAATTTGTATGCTTATGCCTCATAAAGCACAACAAAGGATACAAATCCAAATTCCTACCTTCCTTTGATGAATATGAGAAAGCTTAATAAGGGGTATTCTCTCTTTTTCTAGTCAATACTGGAAAACAGGGAGACCCCCTAGATTACTAGAAAAGTCCACATTCTGGTGGAGTTTGAACTTTCCAAAATTATTACTTTTTTTTTGTAATTGCAGTTACAATAACAGGACAAGTTTTAAAAGAATACCATCACTGCAGAAGAAGGTTGAAACAACGTCACACCCACTACCACCAATAAATGGTCAAAGCTCATTTTACAACAACAGGGATATTTAAAACAGAAAAATGCAATATACTATAACCAAACTGCCTTAGGGTAATCTTCCCCCTTTTTTTCTATGAAATAATCCAATACTTTTAAAAAATGAAGCTAACAAAAAGATTTCACTTCAACATTTGACTTCTAGATTTAAAACAATTTCTCATTACAGATGTTGCAAAAGCCAAAGTAGCAGATATGTATCAACAAGTTCGAATAGGCACTTTGTTTTTTCTTTTAAAAAAAATACTTACACATCCACAAATAGTACATAATCTTTACTGTCTTCTGGAATTCTACAGGAATGTCTACAGAAAAGTCCTGGTAGAAACATGGACCCACTGGAAAATTCTCAGGAAGAGGTGGCCAGTTATTTTTTCTACCTGCAAATCAGAAAAAAAAAAAAAAAGGCAAAAAAAAAAGCGCTTTATAATACAGTTTTAATCTCTGTATACTAGAAAGAGATACTGTCATGGTTCCGGCTGGGACAGGGTTAACTTTCCTCCCCATAGCTTGGGGGTGTGCTGTGCTGTGTTTCCATTTGGTATGAAAGGAGCGTTAATGGCCCATTAATGCTTTGGCTGTTGCTGGGTGATGCCTGCACCAGGGCAGCCGGAGCAGGGCCAGGGTGGTGGACCCAGCTGGCCAATGGGGTATTCTATACCATGTGACATCATGCTCAGTATAAAAACCAGGTGTNTTGCTTCTCATTTTCTGGTAGTTTATTATACAGTGGGGCCTCTTCAGCACGCGTCACCTCCTCCTCTGGGGATATTCCAAAATCTTTGCTTTCTGGCCAGTTTGTGATCATTTCTAAGGTTCCTGGGCGACTGGGGTTTCCTATTTGGGCCCGTTGTGTGATCAGTGTGACCCACTTACTCCATGTAGCATCGGTTGCATGATGTGTAGAGGGGATGCTCCCTTTGAACATCCAGCCCAGCACCGGCAGTCGGGGTGCCAGGAGGAGCTGGGCTTCAGTACCAACCACTTCCGAAGCAGCTCAAATCCCTTCATATGCTGCCAATATCGCCTTCTCAGTTGGAGTGTAGCGGGCCTCGGATCCTCTGTATCCCTGACTCCAGAACCCTAAGGGTCAACTACTTTTTTTTACAAGAAGATGCCCTACAGCATCAATATATTTTGATACAGTTGTGTGACAGAGTGAGGACACCACAAAGGACAACACAGTATCAGACACTTGGATTTCCTGTATGCTGATCTGCTCACAGACTAGAGTATACATTCTGCCGAAGACAAGTCATACCAAGCATAGACTCAGAGATTCAACTGAGATAACTACAACAAACCTTTACCATAGAATTTCAAATTCTGGATGCAAGAGATACTTTAATCACCATATTCCAAAAGTGGAGCTGAACTAGAGACTAACCTAAAGGCACCTTTATTTGAAATTCTGACAAGGTTTTGCTTGCAATTTCTATCTTCAACCATATCATTACTAGCAGTTCATCTGGTAAGAACAGAAAGCTTGCAACGCTTACACACTTGCATTATTTCCTATTTCTTTCCCCACCCAGACAAGATGAATCTGACAGTTCTGTCCAAACAGGTCCAAGGCACTAAGTATCTATTAAATTTTCTGCCCCTTCCACTGAACATTTTTTATCAAGCCTTTTAGAGCAGGGGATTTACAAAGGGAGCATACAGAAGGTAATCAAGTAATATTCCCATCCATATTAAAAACTACTTTGGGATTTCTTATATGAAAAATATCTGATAATAATTCAGATCTTCATTCTGCAGTATATGGTTATTTCTTTCAGGACCAATAGTTTCAAGATAGAGTCACAGAAAAAATCAGATATCTTATAATAGTTCAAGTTCTTATTTAAGAATTTTATTTGATGTGCTTTCCCACCCCTGTGGCACAGGTTTCAAAATTTTCAACTAAGACTGAAAGACAGCTTGGTGAGATGGTTTGAGATCAAAAACTAAGTGGCCTTTTTCTAAATACACTTAGGACACTCATATTCCAAGATTGTATCTTGATAAGCAAAGAGCTAGCTCAGTTATTTCATTCAACACAAACAAGTTACCATCTCAAGGCCTATTAACATAACTTCAATGGCATGCCTACACTATGAATGCAGACACCCCCAAACTAGCTTCATGCAAGCCCAGAAAGGGATTTTCAGGCATGTCCAAATGAACTAGCTGAAATAGGAAGCAGCACACTTTAATAAGCTCAAGTGCAATACTGCACAGGACCTGAGCAGAGAAGACCAAAGGCATCGAGCTGAGCAGACCTACCAGCTTGAGATCTTTGCATTGTAGTCAATTGCATATGATGACAGTGTCCTAGATGTGCAGCCAGCATCTTAAATTGAATGCAAATAGCTAGAGTACTGTTGCAAAAGACCTTGCCCTCCAATCAAAACATCTCTACAGTGTTTCCAAAGGAGTTCAAATGAGTGTGCAAAAGAAAAAAAAAATCAAAAGGAAAAGAATATTTTTCTCCTCAGTCACAACATACAATTTCTGATTTGCAGCATCTTTTATGCAGTCATTTGGTAAAAACCCAATATCCTCTTTAAAGCTTTAAGAGCGCTCTCTTCTCTATTCAGCCTTCCTAAAGAATCCTTTAGATTCTTCATGGACTCTTCAAGCACTTTGATGTGAACAACTGCAACCTAATAACACAATAAATACCCATTTTAGAAATATCCTGAAACATGCATGGGGTATCAGAGTTATGTTCCCTACGATATAGATGAACAAAACTGTCCCTGAAGCCTGGAAGAGACAAGTAATCAATCCAGACCATCAATATAAGTTAGAGAAATTAGACGAAGGGCAATACATGGAGAAGGAAATGAAAAAACAACAAAAAAAATCATATCTGGGAGAAGAGGTACAGAGATTTAATAAAGATATTGAAAAGAATAAATATTGAGAAAATAAAAATGGTTTAATGTAGAGACAATATCACCATGATTCTTTTCCTTAGAAGAAGAATAGCAATTCCCCGTTCCCAGATCCTAGCATATGACTGGCATAAAGTTCCCTGAGAATTTGAATTACTAAGCAATTATGCAATCTGGAATTGTACTGCTGTATATTCCAATTTCCACAAAAAAAAAAAAAGCACATGTGGAAATACAACAGTCAGAATTCTAGGTACAAGTGAAAAGATCACACAAAGTCAACCTTGCACACAGTGTTTTGTGTTTTGCTTTGGTTTTTTCCCTAACTTCCATCTGAAGTTCTTCCTTTTGAAAAGGAATATTCCCATAGATCTACTTCTAGCAAAGTATCTTCAGTTAAGAGGATGTAAATCTTCTCATTTGTGAAATTGCAGTATGAAAACTGATGGTTTCACACAGCACACTTACAGTTTGTGGCAAAATGAGATATGGATCTTGACTATAGGTTCCAAAGTGTCATATGAAAAATTAATAAAAGATTAATAATAGAATAAATCTTTCTGCTATTTGCATAGAATATTGTGTCTGTAACATAGCAAAAGATAAAAAAATGTTTCAAAACAGGAAAGTTCTCCTACAGCTATAAATACTGACAGAAAAGAAATCAAAGAGATGTTACTTATGAAGTTACTTTTACTTCTTCTCAAACTGCTCCATTTCTATTCAATAGTATTACTTGGATATTAACCTAGAATAAAAATAGCTGACAGCAGAGAGTAACATGTAACATAGGCCACATTTAAAATTTTTGCTGTGAAAATTTGCACAGGCCAGGCCAGTTTTTATTCACTGTATGCATTGTCCCAAAGGAGATAAATTTTCTTTTCATGAAGAGATTATAAAAACCCCTCTTTGATCTGTTTCACAATGTCACTGTAAAACTAAAACAGTTTATAAGAAAAAGTGAAAGTTCTGCAATTTAAAAAAGTTTTTTTTTCATGCATACCCCCCTGCTGATTGAGACTCTGCATTTCCCTTTCTCTGCGATCTAGTTCAGCTGCTTTTCTTTCCAGTTCTTCTTGACGCTTTAGCAGTTCTGCCTGGGCCAAGGCATGCTCCTGAACAAAACAAGCATCGTTAGATATTGATAAAAAAAATACAAACACAAAATAGATATTCCAAGTCTATTTTCCATAATTAAGCATCTCCAGTTATGGATGAAGACTGACCTAATATTACACGAATTCATGCAGTAACTGATTACTTAAAGGCAGTATTAATTTTCATAAATCATCAGGAAAGCAATGCTCATTTATAAAAGACACTATTCCAGAAGTGTATTTATATGATTATAATTGAAAGGAACATAGTGCCTGAAAGTTATAGACAAACCTTTGCAATTTGTGTGTAAGCAGGTGGTTCTTCTGTTGGTTTCATTATTGCTGGCTGGGTACTGGGTACATTAGGCATTTTCACATTTCCTGGAGGAGGCTAAAAAAATGAGAGACAATTATAGGAAAACAGTCTCCTATTCTAATAAACATCTTTTCATTAACTCTGTAAGAACTAATCCAGTTGTTTTAAAGGAAGTGTTACTGATAAACTGAAAATCTGATATGCTGCCTGCAATATTTATAACCTTTAGGAAAAAGAAGATAACTACATTCTGTGGTACAGCGTTCTGCTTGTTTGTTTTTACACTGCACTAATTGCCATAAACACACATGGAATTTTATAGATCAGTAGAAAGTAAATAGAATTTTAATTTTGTTCAGACATGAATATGAATAAGGACAGTTATTGTTTAAGAGAATTGCAGGATTTAACAGTGATCTATTCATATTCTCAAACATGATGTCATTTATTAGTAATGTCTTCCAGAGCTTTCTACTTAAAAAAGGCTTATATCACCTGGTTAACTGGAGAAGCAATGTACTGTATTAAATTTTCCAATTCAGGATCCACAATCTATTACTCAACTATTCCACCAGTATGTACTGTAGTATCTAGTTTCAAGTACCACTAGCAATTTGGTAACTTGGTCATTACCTATGAGAACACATCTTACAAGAAGCTTTTAGTAGCTCAGGTTTTTTCAACTTTGTGTTTGGGTTTTTTTTTTTTTTGGGGGGGGGAGTTAGTTTTAAATCCTCTCCTGCTTATTCCTGTTTGTCATCTCCTCTGACTTTTTCCACATCTTTCTATCATACACAATGTTAACCAGTACCTATCAAACCAAGGAAATTACTACTGCCTAGATTAAAGTTATTAACTGAACTTTACCAAAGCAGACCAGTATAGCCCTACTATGATGTTATTTTATTCTTAAATATGCTTGGGAGAAAACTACAATTCACATCTATCTTTGTGTAGAGCTTGCAACATGAAAGTGTGATGTTTTAAATACAAAAGCACCTTAAAACAAAGCAGGAATCAACTGAATACCACTAACTTGTCAAATTATGACTTGGCCCAGCTTATCTGTATCTTTTCCAACAGTGGTGGGTTGACCCTGGCTGGACGCCAGGTGTCCACCAAGCCATTCTATCACTCCCCCTCCTCAACTGGACAGGGGAGAGAAAATATAATGAAAAGCTCATGGGTCGAGATAAGGACAGGGAGAGATCACTCACCAATTACCATCATGGGCAAAACAGACTCGACTCGGGGAAGTTAATTTAATTTATTGCCAATCAAATCAGAGTAGGATAATGAGAAATAAAACCAAATCTTAAAACACCTTCCCCCCCCCCCTCCCTTCTTCCTGGGCACAACTTCACTCCTGATTTTCTCTACCTCCTCTCCCCACAGTGGCACAGGGGGACAGGGAATGGGGGTTACAGGCAGTTCATCACATGTTGTCTCTGCCGCTCCTTCCTCCTCAGGGGGAGGACTCCTCACACTCTTCCCCTGCTCCAGAGTGGGATCCCTCCCATGGGAGACAGTCCTCCACGAACTTCTNCACCAACCATCTTTTGAAATACACAAATGCAATACACTGAGGAGAAAACATCATGCCTGAGTAAACTCCACCTCTGTATGTAATATTGCAGCATATCTCAGCAACATCAGCTGATTCCAGCATTTCAAAATTATCTTTCCACCTTATACATCAGCTCCTAACAGAATACTGAGATATCAGACAGGTCTCATTTCTCAGAAATACTCAGTGATTTAAGATTTTCATCATAAGAAAGATTACTCAGTGTTCTAGGATGAAGACAGCCGAAGTTGGTTAAAGACAGTTGATACTGCTATTCCTTATGTCGGAGCGTTCTGTGATAAGGACAAAGGTCTCTTGTATGAGAACTCCTACTCTGCTTCAAACATAAGATACAAACCCTGCACCAGAGTAACAAATAGCTACTGAATAAAAACTCTATGTGTTATGCACTGTAGGCCAGAGCAATGCTACAAAAGCCACAAAAAAGTCTGATTATTGTAGCTCTGTGGCTAAAGTAACAATAGCTTTGAAAGCATAACTGCTAAGCAGCTGCCTGCTAGACTAATGAGCAAGACTGCCCACAATCTCCAGTAAGAACTCCAGTAGCCCTTCACAGACACCTGTAATAGTGTTTAAAGGTGGATTGGCAGACTAGAAAATATTTGAACAATGAATTCAAAGATACTTATCCTTGAAAGACACTTTGTCCAAACAGCCTGAAGTGCTGCTAATGACTGGAACATGCATATATGCTTATGAATAAAGGAACCGATCAGAAAGCTCATTAGAGATACATAATCAAAGATGCTAGCCAACAGCATATATGATAGATTACATTAATATAAGGAACTAATTATGTACAAGATTCTTTGGATTCAGATTTCTGCGTTGTTTAGGTTGCACAATATGCTAGCTGGCCACCTATACAGTGTTAGAATTGCTGTCCACCACACATGTGCCTAGGTAAGAGCCTGTGCTCCCTGGAAAAAGAGAGACTAAACCAGTGATTTGTAGCAGGGGCTGTGCATCCTGGAATCCTAAGAAAGTCAAGAGGGGCTGGGGGACAAAAGCTGTTAAGAGATGTTATAAAAGCTACCTCTTACAGCAGACTCTGAGACCTCCGGACTCCTCCTTTCCAGCTGCTGGAGCCTAGTCCAGCACACCTTCAGACCCTCTGAGGGCTCTCCATCCCAGGCTGACAGATACAGCTGCTACTTTCTTGTTTCCAGGTTTGGCTAGTAGCAAGGTTGAGTGCGTATCCCAGAGATGCACACAAATACATACACAACTGCATGTACCAAGGACACTAGCACAGCCAGCTACACAAGCTGCCACAGGCAGGGCACTGCCTTTAACAACACTCCCACATAACACCATCAGAACTACATAAAATATAGGTACACAGAGTCATGTCCCATTCCTCCTCTCCAGCTGATCAGCACTGAAGTTCACTATTGAAAAACACATGCCTCACTCTCCAGATTTACAAGCACACCAAAAACTGCAGATCCCTCAGATATGAGCATGGGCCCTCAGCCTGTCTGATATACCTGCCTGGATCCAGGACCCTCTTACCTGGTATATGGGTTTCCTCCTGTTTGCCAGTTAGCCCAGCTTGATGTTCACTAGCAGATTCATGCACTCAAACACTAGTCTCACAAGCATCCCCCACCCTCGCAGCTCCCTCAAACACCAGCATGGGCTCTCAGCTTGCCATATATCTAGGCCCAGACCCTGGACTCCCTTACTCACTTTTGGCTCAGACTTGGAGTCTTCCCAGAGACAGGTTTTCCTCCTATTTGCCAGCTAGTCCAGCTTGAAGTTTGCTAGTGAATTACACATATACACACAGAGGAAGACACACTGGTCCCTCCAGTTGCTGGCACCCCAAACACATAGGCCCTATGACCCATGGTCCCTCCAGCTGCTGACACAGAGATGCTCAGTTGTTGACACCGCAGACATACAGACTACTACTACCTGGGGTCCAACCGGATTTCTGGCACCTAATTCACTCACTCTAGTCTCTCCAGTTGCTGGCACCTAGACCTTGCAGCACTCACAGATGGTGTAGAGTGAAATTTCACAGAAAGATAGTTAAAAAAGGATTTAACAATAACTACAGTGATTAGACACATAGCTCTGTCAGACAAGCGTACCGACTGGTAGCAACTTACATGCAACCAGCCCCTTTTATCCATCCTCTTCGCTAGTCTCCTCCTTGTTCCTCCCCAGTCCACAAATGTTCCACACCTTTGACTATTGCCCTAAATATTCCTTAATAAATTTTGCATAGTCCCACAGGCTCCCCTCAACTATCCATAATATTCATGTTTATCTCCTTTCGCCCTTATCAGTTACAAAGTCCAGGTTGAAACTCTTCAAAGCTACACCTGCTGGTTTTTAATGGCCCATCAATTAGTGGCTGAAGAGTTTTACTCTTACATTATGTCTCTGTTACCACTTATCTATCTGGTTTATGTTTCTGTCTGGTTTTGTTTATCACTTTCCCTATTACTTATTACTCTCTTTAAACTGAAAAGGTCTATAACCTAAATGAAACAGATGTTCTCACATCCCACATATCCTTACAGTTACCAGTATGATTGACTTGAGTATTTAGACAGTCATGACCATCATGGAAGTTTGCAACTGAAAGGCTACTGTGACTTTTTCAAGGATAGTACGTGATTAGGAATTAATTGGCCCTTTGGATACTCTGTAATAATATAATTGGGATTATGATCTTCCTTCAGGCCTCAGCCCCCCCAAAAACCATACAGCCATATCACTATAGTAACATGAAGGAGAACACTCCAGGCTTATTTCTTCAAGCACCGCAGTGCAAGGAAGCAGCTGCCCTGAGTCTCATGTTGTCAGATCTGTGCACTGCAGTCCATTACTTGATGCAGGAATGACTCAGCAGTCAAGGCAATTTCCATGTCTGTTTGAAGGTTAAAGCCCCTATATGTGTAGAGTTCTGCTAAAAAACAAACCACCTCAAAACAAACAAACAAAAAACCTAATCAACCAAAAAACATTTATGATTAGTAGAATAGAATCATAGAATCATAGAATCACTAAGGTTGGAAGAGACCTTTAAGATCAAGTCCAACCATCAACTCAACACCACCATGCCCACTAAACCATGTCCCTAAGCACCTCAACTACACGTCTTTTAAATACTTCCAGGGATGGTGACTCCACCACTTCCCTGGGCAGCCTGTTCCAAGGCCTGACCACTCTTTCAGTAAAGAATTTTTTCCTAATGTCCAATCTAAACCACCCTTGGCACAACTTGAGGCCGTTTCCTCTCGTTCTATAGCTAGTTACTTGGGAGAAGAGACCAACCCCCACCTCGCTACAAGCTCCTTTCAGGTAGTTGTAGAGCGCGATGAGGTCTCCCCTCAGCCTCCTCTTCTCCAGGCT
>VZTQ01009301.1:8324-58112 GCA_013400755.1 Pelecanoides urinatrix
CTCCGGGCCTGGTCGAGCCGCGGCCCGAGCTCAGCGCGGCCCAGCCTGCCGCCGGTGCCGCCGGTGCCGCCGGCCTAACGGCCTGGCCTGGTGCCGGGCGCGCCGTGGTCTGCCCTGCGTGCGAACGCGTCCCGTGCGATGTCCCGCCGCCAGCTCCGCAGTGACCTCGACTCTCCGTTGCAGGCGGTGGATGACTTGCTGCGGTGCGGGATATGCTTTGATTACTTCAGCATTGCCATGATCATTCCGCAGTGTTCGCACAACTGTAAGTACGGCGTGAGGAGCGCGACTGCTCCCCGCGCGGAAAGTGCTGCGGGTAGATTTCTTGCTCCTAAGGGACTCGTCCCATCCTGCGGTCCCGTGCACTGACTTCATGACTGCTGGGTTCACAGAGGTCAACACTTCCTTTTCATTGTAAATCTGTGCCTCCTCTCCTGTGATTAATGTGTTTTATGGAGAGCCAATTAATACATCACTATCGACCTGGTGGTTGCAGTTTAAATTTACTTGAGTTTTAATAAAAATTGCACAGAAACAGCAGTTTTAATAAAAATTGCTTGAGTAGGAGCCAAGGTAAATGGGGCGTTTGTGGCAAGTCAATAAAGGGGCGGTGAGGTCATTCTTCCCTCTATCCTGTGACTTTGTGGAATTTAGAATTAACATATTTCATGTACGAGCACCTTGCCATACATTCTAGGAGTACAGGGGTGGTTGTGATGGGAGTGTGTCTTAGCCCTGTGACTCCATTTAAGCGTGACTTGTCATTCAGTTGACAGGTTAAGACAGACAGGTAGGGCTGAAGAAGATGTACTCAAAGAAATTTTGAGTGAATGGTTTGGTCTTCATACATCTTTCCTAGGAAACAAAACACTGGTGAACGACCTTGTGGGCCCTGTGGGCTGGCAAAATCCTCTTGCACCTTAGCCAAGCGACAGAAAACTATTGAAAAATGTCCTCAAAAAGAGTTTTCTGCTTTAGAGTTTTGGAGACAAGTCATTATTTGACTATTAATTATCTACTGGTATGTACAGCAGAGACTACTGGTCTTTTATTTCCTTTAGAAAACATGTAGCTCTTCTACTCGTGGCTTAGCCAGCAAGGATGTTTGCCTCTGAGGAGCTCTTTTGGGTGAGAGCTGTTAAGCAGCCAGCAACCTTTCCCTGTGCAGTTATGGTTGCCACCTTCTGAAAACACAAACACATTGTCTAGATTAATGCACTTAAACGCCACCTATTCCTACAATTCTTCATTGAAATATCTTTCATAATGTCTTGAGGGCAGAACAAAATGCAAGGCTGTATGGCAGAGAGCATTAAGTGTTATGAGCTAAAATTTTCCGTGCTGCTCTGTCTGTCTCAGGCTGATATCTGCCGGAATGTGGTAGCGAAGTGGTCTGCTGAAAGTCAGATTAGGGAAAGTACATTGCCTTTTCTCACTTTAAAAGAAATGCTTATAATTGTTTTGTTCAGAAACTGTAGCACTTCCTCCTCCTTACATGAAGGAGGACATTGTAGTTTGGCAATGAAATTTAGTTTAGCTTGGCAAAACTATCACCATTGAAAACAGCATATTTATGGTGGGGAGCACTAGAAATTCTCTACAGTAGCTGGTGTTACAGGCTGCCTGTGACACAGCTGGGTTCAGAGGCCCTTAACTTCAAAAAGAATCTGTTTCCCTTCTTTTTTCACAGATTACACATTGAATTTCCCCCTGCAAATTGCAGCAAGCCTAAGTTTTCTACAATAAATCAAAATTTCATGAAGTATTATTTTCTACTCAGTTGTCTCTGTGTAATCTCTTTGGTCCACTGAGACTGTACAATTCGAACAAGAAGTCCTCTGCCATTAATGAGTAATTATTTGTGAATAGATGAAACACCTTTGCTTGCTAAATGTTTTTCTTTTTCTTAATGGTGTATTACAGGGCTTCTAGACATCTCTATAATCTGTCTGCACCTATAGCCACTTAAAATTCCTCCTCTGCTTGTTCTGGGGTGACTGAGAGCACTCAGTAGCTCTCTTGACAGTAGTTGTGTAACTCCCACGGTGCTTCAGATTGTATCTTTAGTGACGGAGTAGCTGTGCCATTCCTATTTCTTTCACAATATAAAAGCGTCTGAAGGTGGACATCTCACCAGGGGCAGAGTGACTTGTGGCCCTGCTATTTCTTACGCTTTCAGTCCCAGAGGACAAACTGGGTCCATGCAGGCTGAGGTGGTGCCAGGTCTGCTGCGTGCTGCCTGCGGGGCAGGATCGCTGGCAGGGGGCTGTTAAAACGCGCTGCTCTCCGGAGGAGCCCAGGCAGCCGCGACCAGCCAGGGGATGGTGGCAGGCGGTGGTTCGGGGTTTCGCAGCTCTGCGTCCTGCTGCCTCCGCCGTCGGGCCGCTGCCCTCCAGCGAGGGATGGAGCTGGTGCTGGGAGCAGCCGCCAGCCCCCATGGATCCCTCTGTGCCGATGTCGGAGCCTTTATCCTCGGCGTGAGAGGAAACGTGCAGCCCTGGTCCGGGACCAGCGTAGCTTAGAAGGGGGGCAGGGGAGCCTGCGTCTGTTTGACTTATATAGAAGTGGCTATAGCTGTTGGAGGGAGCTCTTCTTTGTCATACAGGATTTTTCTTTCTTTAAATCTGTATTGAAATTACTACTATGCTTCCAGCTAAGCAGGTTTCAGAATTGCTTGCTCACTTAAAAAAAAACACCTCTGGTCTTCAAAGTGTGGTGTGTAAATTGCAGCATTACTACTTTGCTCATGCCAGGCTTGTTTTATTCCTCTTTCTTCTCACAACCTTGCTACTTCCAAATTAAACTCAATAGAGATTGTTATTTACTGGCAGTGACTTGTATACTTTCACTGTGTCATTGTCATTAAGCATCCAGTGATGGTTGTCAGATTGAATTCATACTTTGGGATTCTCTTCTGTGTACTGAAATACAGTGCTGTGGCTGAGTCTTATCATCAGTTTGGTAGGTGCGGTTTTACAGGTGGGTTTGGTCTGTCAGTGCAGATGGAAGTGAACTTCGTGGCACCGTTTAATTCTTGGTGTATGTGGCGTCTACAGTAGACAGAGGCCTATTTTGTTACCCCAGGAATGGCAGGCTGAGACTTGTGCCACGGCAGGGCTATTTCTCCCGTAGGAAGAGGAGGCGAGTGGGAGAGAAGGGACTGGGGACAGAGAATTGGTGAGGCCGTTGTCTTCTCTGCATGGGCCCAGTGCCAGCCCTAGGCGCAAACGGTAAGACTAAGAGCTTATGTGATTTATGATCCTCGAACGTGCTTCAGCTGCCCTGGCTATGAGCAGTGATGGTTGCAAACATAGGTCAGTCCCATTGCTTACTGAAGGTGACTGGTTGTCGGATGTTCGCAGGCTAGATCTGTACATTGATTCATATTCATTCAGCTAAGCTTTATTTCTTTTTTTATGGACTCCTCCTCCCATATCACATCTTACTATATAATGTAATTTTTGAGTATTTAGGTGGAGTTGAGGTTTTAACTGTTTAATTAGTGCATTAATGCTCCTGCTGCTTTTCAGACTCCTTCACAGAGGGTCTTTGAAATATATCTGCTTAGGTAGCTGTCGCTAAGCGCGTTAAGTGCTGAGATTCTGACCAGTAATGATCTAGTAAGTGAACGTCTGTTTTGCTGGAGGGAGATGAAACTTTTTATGTCTATGAACTTTCATAACCACTTCAAGATAAGTAGAGAAAGTAGAATAATTTCAGGAATTTACTGCGACAAAATGAAGCTTATGCCATGTTTCACCAAAGAGTCTATTGAAGCATCCTGTGATGATGACACGACTTGCTTTTCCTGGGAAACATTTAAGCGTCTCTCAGCGTTCCAGTGCTGTTTCCCATCCTTTTTAGCCTTTTCCTTTAACAGCAGGTTGGTATTGTTTTGGAAAGGGGAAGAAACACCTGGGAAAAAGCGGGGATAGAGAATTTGTCTGGGGCTATGCCGGGAGATGAAAGTGATCCAACATTAGTCATGTCAAAACAAAGTGGTGGTGGGGAGTGAGTAGTGCAAACGCACTGCTTTTAGTGGTGGTAGCAAACTAAGGTTCTTGTCTTGTGTTAAAGAAACAAAAATAAACATCTGCTTTTGACAGAGGGACTGAGATTAAATGTTGAAAGATGCTTGCATAAAATACGGATTTTTTTTTGCTACAATGGTAATCTTAATTCTATGGAAAAATGGTGTATTTTCAATATTGATGTATTGTGGAATAGTTTGCATATATTGTACAAAAAGAAAACATGCTAGTAAGGTTGTTGAACTGCATTTGGAAGAATGCCTGTTTAAAAATTACATATTTCCTTTTTCCAGATTGTTCCCTTTGTATACGCAAGTTTTTGTCCTACAAAACTCAGTGTCCGACATGCTGTGTGGTAAGTGTTTTCCTTTTCCTCAGCTTGTTTTTCGTTTATTTTTTGGTGAATCTCAGGAGCTTTTCCCTTTGGACTATGCTAAATAATTAATTCTGGTCATATATTGCCACCTTTCCTTTTGGTGAGCAGCTCTTTCGGCAAAGTGTGGTGCTCTTACAGCTGGAATTCTCCTGTTTCAGAGCTACTCTTCTGTCAGCATAGGCAGAAGCAAATGGAGCATCAAACCTGGGTTTTGGCTCACAGCTGCGTATACAATCTGTCACAAAACATTTAACGTTGCCTCCTAATTTGTTAAAATATCATTTAAAACACGAGCGCTGAAATTTAAGCACTTACATTTTCTGTGATTGAGTGGCCTCACTTCATCTTTCAAGGAATCTTTAGAAGTGTCCACAGACCACCTAGACCTAAGACTCACTGACTCTACCGTGTAGCCTTTTTGGGGATGAGAGGACTATGTTATGCACCAGGGAGAGGAGCCGTTTGCCGTGAGAATTAGGCTAAATGTGAAAAGCACTAGAGGCAGGTTCAACCTGCTCTGCAGGTGGGTGATTATTACGATCTGACTTGAAGGCCTTTTTTTGATTAAAGAACACAGTATGCAATTTATTCTAGGCCTTAATCTAACTTTTCATCTTAAGCCAATTGGGCTTTACTGAACTCCTAAAAATGGTAGGCTGCCTAAAAACGATGAATAGCGTTTCAGGAATATTGGCAAAATAGAAGTAATTTTTCTCTGTGTTTCTAAAGCATGAACCAGACTAGACTTTTCAAGACTGGAAAACAGAACTATTTGTAGCTTTGCCAGTTTTTAAACATTCAAACAAGTGCAGACTACTTGATGTACATTTCTGGGGAGTACATTTTACTACCGCCTTCTTAAAAATGACAGGTATTGATATGAGCAAGATTAATAAAAGCTTTGTAAAAAAAGAAGAGCAGAAAGAGACAGCCAGAGAGATAAAAATCAGAAATTGTTTAGAAGGAATTTATTGAATGCATAAAGCCATCTCATAATTCATATTTTCATTTCATGATCACTCAAAAGAGTAACATTTCCCTTCATCAGTTTTCATGCCTTGTTGCTTAAGGTTCTTATCACATAGATGGGATCCTTGTTTTGGTTTTCAAAATAATTAGAACCGGGCTACATTGTTGAAGACCGGGTACACTGGATTTTGTTGCTTTAGTTCTATGCTTAATTTTTATCTCTTACCTATCATTTCCCAGACTTACAGTTCTCAGGCAGTTACTTCCTTAACTTTTTTCAGGAAAAAATGTTTACACTTTATGCATCTTCATTGACATAGCAATTTAGGGGGGGCGTAGTTGAGGCATAAATCCAAGAAACAAATTATTGATCACTTGAACATTTTCTGGGTACTTGTTTTCACTGTATTTGAATGTGTTGTGGTTTCCCCCCCCCCCCCCTTTTTCTTTCTTTCTTTTTTTAATAGGCAGTCTCGGAATCTGACCTGAAAAATAACCGGACATTGGATGAACTAGTAAAGAGCTTTAATTCTGCAAGGTATACTGTAATTTTATTAATACAATCTCTGGTTTGGCATCTGGAGAGGCAGGTGTGACTGACTTTGTGTGACCAGGCCAGGAATCCTTGTAGAGGAGCAGAGCGAGGAGCAGTGTGAGGACTGAGCAAAAAAAAAAAAAAAAAAAGCAGTGTGACAGAAATATTGTCAAAGACGAATGTTTACGCTTTTGGAAAAATCCTACAGTTTTCTGGCTGAAGGTTGTTGTCCACTCAGGTGATGTGTCAGGGTTGTGTAAGCTTATTTTGGTTTTGCTTCTTGTTAGCTGCCGTGTAAGTTACGGTCTCTTCCAACATGTAGGAAGTCAAGCAGATGTATCAGGATTCTATGGGGAAAATAATGGTAATAAAGACTTTCTTCTAAGATCCTTCCTATGTGTGCAAGGGACACTCTGAACAGAAAGATTTTGTCCAATGGTAATGGTCAACTTGCAAGAGAATTCTCTTGGTGAAGTCATTGGATGGGAAAAATGTAGGTATTGAGGGACCACAAAGGTGAGTTTTCCTGGATAAGAAAAGTAAGGGAGTATTGCACTTTCACCTGGATTTCTTATCTACTTTTCTGTTCATTTTGAATTCATTTTTGATATGCTCGTCCCTTTGAAAGATAGGAACAACAGAAAAAGTATGCCTTGGTAAATGCTTACCACTGTAGATATATGAGATTTCTTGTATTATGTCTCTGTTTTCTTTTGGTTAGAAGCAGCTCTGTGACTTGCTAGGTATTTTGTACGTGTTCCTGTGTCTATGGGAGACAAATACACTCTAATCTTTTTCTCTGAAATGAACTTGGAGCTTGAAGTCATTGAGATTCTTGGCTTCGTAAGTGATAGGAAGCATAGTTCGGTTTATGACTTACTTTCTTGAGAGAATTTCTCTGTGATGAAGATCTAATCTTCTGTATGACCACTATTAGATTGAATTGATTTTATTTGAAGAATTGAAATTTCACAGTTCCATTACCTTAGCTTGAACTCTATCTTTGGTGTTTCCTAGTGATAAATGGATTACTATATTTTTTTTGTATTGTGTAATTTTGTAGGGAACAAGTAGTGCTGACTTGGATCCATTATGATATTGAATCTTACACGTTAATTTTTTTTGACTGCTTTAACGGATCAGTATAAATCTTACCGGTCAGAGTACTTTAATAATCTTTCCTTTAGTGACTTGGAGTTCAATCAATTTCCCAACATAAAGTTAGATCAATAAGACAAAAACTGTAGTGTTCTGTTCTGCACCGGGTGTGGGGGGTGAGGTGGGAGAGCGCCGGTGTGGGCTTCTCTCTGGGTCTCGGTAAGAAAAGCCCAACCTCAAATGGCTTACTAAGATAACTGCTTTAATAAGACAGACTCATAAGAGGAACACAGATAGCGAGTAAATCTTGTGTCGCTTCAGATGCGAGGCACCCCGCGTTCGGGCTCTGTCAGCCTGGGATTGCGTTTGCTCTGCAGATGGTCCTGAGTTCAAGGGGAACATGACTTGCCTGGAGAGTCTTATGTGATACGAGTATCATTAAAGCATAAGAGCATTGTTGGTTTCTGCCCTAGCGATGTTGGTACAGGACAAGTCGTCTCCCCTCCTTCCCCATCTGCTTTGTGTCCTTTTGGCCCTCCCCAAAACAAATCCAAAGTCCAGGGGTTGATTTTTGAAACCTGCTAAGCTCCTTGAGTCTGTGCTGACTTGACTTTGAGCCTCAGGTGGTTTAGCGTTTATGAAAATTAGGCCTTAAATCTTTTCAGTATTTCACAAAATTCAAGCACATTTCTTAAGTCAGGCCTGTAGGGAAAGAAAATGTTAATGTTGGTAGTACTTAGCAAAGTAAAAGCTGTGCTCCAAGGTCAGCGTGTGCACGGAATGGAAATTGTTCTAAATAGACCTGAGTGCTGATCTGATTTATACTTCTGCTCGAGCTAAATGTTGAGCCGGGGTTTGGGGCGCTGGGGTTTGGGTCCGGGTCCGGCGGGGCCACTAGATGTCATCACTCGGCCGGGGGAGCTGCGCAGCGGGCCCAAAATACCGCCTTCTGGGAGAGCCAGTCTGGGACTTTTCTCTCTCTTTTGAATGTAGTATTAGCATTTTCTGTGTTTTCCCACAAAAAAAAAGGCATACAGAGATTTCGTGTGTGTTTTGGCAAACAAGTTTTCATATTCTTGTCCTAGTGTTCTTTCCATTGATTCTGTGCCAAAATCAGATCCCATCGGAAAGTCTATTCATGTCTTTATCCTTCAATATGAGGAGAAACTCTGTGTGATTATTTGTAGACCAATGGTGTAATTAAAGCAACCTTTATTATAAACTTGTTGTTAGGATAGGTTTTGGTTTTTGTGTTGTTTTTCTGGTTTCTCTCTCTCTCCTTTTTTTTTTTTTTTTTCTTTTTTAATACCAGACCATATTTTATTGAGACAAGTGTTCTTACAGAATCTGAGATCTCTGTTCAGAAGATTTCTCTATTTTGGCTGCCTTCATGCAAATATTAACAAGTCGCATTTGAAGTGAGATGGTCTTTTATTTGGGTAGTCTGTCTTGTCAGGCCTGGAGCAACCCTCCCGAGTTCAGAAGCCTGTCCTTTCGTACAGGACTCACGGCAAAAATGCCGAGCTTTGCACTCTGAGCCTTTTGCTGTGTGTCTGCCGCCTGCTTCTGCTGGCCGCGGGGCTGCCTTCCTCCCTCCAGCTCTGCCTTCAGCCTTCCTCGGAACTGCTGCCTGCCCCTTGCCTGGGTTTGCAGTCCGTCTCGGTCCAGGGCCACCTCCAAACATGCCTTTTGGCCTGGTAGCCTTCCGAGGGACAAATCAGACTACTGAAGTCTCTGCTTCGGAGAATTCGAGGTACTACAAGCCGTACTATTGTGGTACTTCCTGAGAAAGATATACCAATCACTCTTAAGTCTGGTGAAAGGATAAACTGATGTGAAGTTTGACTTTTAGGAGTGTTGTCAGCTAGTGTGAACACACTGGGAAATACATTTTAGCTAGTGAGTACATGTTGTGGAAAAATAAGCAGACGTAATTGGTGGTTACAAATAGTAGAATGTGTTACTTTGACAAGAGGAGGAGCTCTCAAAAGCAATAAAAAATACACTGAAAAGATGAGGAAGATCAGTTGCATTCTCTAGGTGAAGACAGTGAACATAAGCAATTGGCTAATTGTTCAGATATCTTTTCCTTTTGGGGCTGTATCGTTCTTTATGGGAAAACTGTGATATGATGCCAAATGATTGCATTTACGGGTCTGTTTTATGTTTCCTGAGCCATGTAGAATTTAGCTTACTGTAGCATAGGATGCTGGGCTTTTGTGTAAAAATAGTTGCTTAACAGCCAAAAGAATAATATGACTGTGTGTTGACTTTGGTTAGCTACTTCAATGGTAGGCTGCCTGTATGAAAACCTGGGGGAGCCTGAAGAAATAGACATTTTTTTACATAACCAAAAGATAAATTCCTCGTTCAAAAAGGAGAAAAATTTTTTTTTAAAAACTACATCTTTGGTCAAACACCCATCTGCATCCCTTTGAGGGTTAAACTTTGCCTAAGTGTATTTGGAATAAAAGGCAACTAACTGGTTTGCTTTTGAACCTGATTGTAGAATACAACCATCCGTGATATGACAAGTCTTCTGAGGCTATAGTTTGTTATCTTTAAGTTGAAGAATACTGTGCATTTATCTGCAGTAAAATGAGATAGTTTGTCTGCCAATTATTGCTGCTAATGGCCGTGTTGAGCAGATCACGCTGCCAGACCTTTCCGATACTTCTGGATGAAACATTCCGCTTGTAAACAGCAAATGTGAAGCAGGAGTGGGACAGGGCTGCGTGAAGGCACTCTGTTTATGTTTCCATTAACTAGCTCCTGAGTTCCCCGTGAAGTCGATCCTATGCCAACAGTGGCTAGACCACTCTGTGTCTGTGTGAGCCGGGGAATTAACCTCCTTGAAAACTGCCAGTCCATATCTAGGCATAAGCAGAGAGAAAAACATAGTTTTGCTGCCACACTTAATTACACTTGTTTGTACTGCAGAAAGTTGGAGTGTCTTGGGACAGATGTGAATTGCCACTGACAGATGCGGTCACTACGTCCAGTAATCCAGGAAATTTAAACTCCAAATCGGGCTTCTGAATCTGCATTGAATATAACCAGTGCAGAAACCTAACACCAGAAACCTAACAAACTAGTATAATTGTGGGGTCACCTGGTGACTTATGTATCTTTTAAAAACAAGTTGATATATACAGAGAGTTCATAATTAGTTGTCCTTCCCAGATATGAAAAATCTTTATCTTCAAAAGACTGAAAAGTTTTCCAAGTAGTTACCCAGTGCTGAACTGTCTTCAGCGCAGCATGGATTGGGGAGGTGGAGGCACAGGGGCACGTGAGGTATACCGTGCCTTTTGGTGCAGGGGCTCTTAGACTCCTCAGCACCCTCAAAAGCTATCCCTGTTCCCACCCCTCCCTCTTGTGTTATCCTGCTAGAAAGAGGAGTGAAGGGGCGGCCCTCCCTACCCCACTTAGCTAGTGGGGATAGAGTATTTCTAAGAGGTGAACCCATCTCCATTCGTTGTCAGAGAGATGCTTCATTTCCTTTAAGATTTTCCTTTTTTTGCAAGCTGTCCCAGTTTGTCAGAGCTTGTAGATGGTAAAACTTTTTTTTGTAATTGCTTTTTTTTTTGGGTAGGACTTCTGAGGATGCGGCAGGCTGGGGCTTGGGAGGTGGTGGTTGTGAGAATGGCAGCAAGTCAGGGAGGAAGGTAACGAACACCTGGGCAGCTGTGCAGGCTGTGCACTCTTGGAGAGCTCAGGTGGATGGTGTGCAGGTTGCCAAGGGATGAGGGAGCAGTGAATTAAAGAGGAGTAAGTTAATGACTGCAGGTGTGCTTCTGCTGGCTGTTTTTGGCTGGATGATACGCACTTTGTTGTGACCCTCTTGTCAAAGGAGTAGTGGGTTAAGGTGGAACATGTGGGTTGTCCATCGTTGGTGTTAGTTGGGAAAGCCTTCCCTCCACCTGTGATGATACAGGAGTGAAAGGGAACCACAAGGTATGCGGGCAGTCTAGACAGCTGCATTGCTATGCCGACTCCCTGCCAAGATTGCAGTCTCTGGCTTAATTTATCTTAGATCGATCTGTATAAAATACATGGTAAAATAAACAGAATTCTGCAAAAACCCCTGGGGTGGGGGTAGGAATAAAACATGTCTTTTAGATCTTTTGCAATTGCCTGAGTTAGGACAACTGTGACTTTATAATTCTTCATGTTACCTCAAAGCTAAAGTACTAATGAGACAGACAGGAGAATGAGCCTTCTGCTGCTGCTGTGTTCCTACTGATAAAATAGGAGTTTATTTCTTTGAAAAGAGACTTCTGTTTAACTCGCATCTTGACATTTGCTAGCCCTGAGGGAGGGTAGGGAGTACAAGTAGGGGGTAATGCATGCGTAGATGGGTGGTAGGCGTTCTGGTGGAGATTGAAGTGGGCTGTTCTTGAGGGCGGTTATGTTTTTCCCTTATTTTATGAGATAAAAGAATGGAGGGTTTGTGCTTTTTGGCTGATCATTGATGACACGTGACAGAAATAGCTTGGGTTAGCTGACACGAAATCTCAAAGAGCTGACACGCATGCAGTTACCTCTTGGTGGGTTCTGTTCCGCTGGGTGGGCAGTGAGCAGCAGTGCTAAGGAGACCCACAGTGAGGAGGGACAGAAGGAATATGGCAATGCTTTCTGCTAAGCGCTTGGGTTTCAGGAGCCTCTGTCGCAGCTGGTACACTGCTTAAAATACTCTGACTCGAAAAGGGTCATCTGCTATCTTCAAGTAAGGGGGAAAACTTTATGCTCTTTACTGTGTTCCATGTGATGTTTTGAGAGGCATTTTATTACATTGCAAAATGTAATTTATTTTGTTTGAAAATCAGGAAAATAATTCTTTGATTCTGCAGAGCATGGTGAGGCTCAGCTGGCGTGCTCCTGCTCCTGGTTTGTGTGGGCTGGGCAATTCCCAAGTGCTGCAAGGGGGAGAGGGAGGAAGGAATGGAAGAAAAGCTCCATCTGTTTTCGTTCTGGTTTCTTCTCAAACTGGTTAATGTAGCTAACTGCACATTGTCTTCTGGATGCTTCTAGACAACAGCTGTTCCAGTTGGTCTTGGATGCTCCACTGATTTCTTCTCCATTGGCCTGCAGCAGGCATTTGGCTGGCAAAAGCCACGTTAGGAGTCCTGTTTCTTTGCCAGTTTTAAAAGAAGAGGTGCCAGTGATTGACAGTTTCTTGAGAAAGGAAGAAGTTTGCACCTTGACAAAGGCAGAGGGCCTGGCAGGAACCGATCAGATGATTTTCAAAACTGAGGAACACCATAACCTTTACAGCAGTTCTGCAGAGGTTGATGGTAAAGACAATGAAGTGGGATCACAAGAGAGTACTGAGTGCACCAAAAGTCATGAAAAATCTTCTACATCTGTGGAAAAAGTAGTCAAGAAAGGTGAGATGCTTAATTTTTGATTTTGTCCTGTTCTCTTCCCCAAATCCGTGGTTGTGCAGTGGAGCACCTTCAGTATGTAGCATTCGTCTCATTTCTCTGCGTTGTTCTGATCTGCACTGGTGTGTTCAGATGCTTCCCGTTTAACTGGACTGTGCTTCATTCAGGTTACTGCTCAAGCGGGACGGCTCTGCTACAAGCATATTGTGATTGAAGAAGTTTGGGCTGATGCCAAGTAATTAAATTGAGTTCAATGCTTATAGATTCGTTTGCTTTGAGTAACAGCTCTAAAAAACCAATAGTTGCACAACAGACTCAGTTAAAAATGAAGTAATTTTCTCTTCTTCCCCTTAATGACTAGACAGGCAACATTGACATTCATTCTGCTCTCCTATCGTTAAGTAACCGGGGGCAAGGTATTTTATAACATGTTTGTTATTTTGAGGGGTGCACCCCCAATCAAACTGATCATGGTTTCAGTTTTGTTAATATTCCTATTCATACACTCTCCAGAAGAAAGTAGTCTACTTTATTCTTCTCTAATTCTACAATGTTAAGATCAATTTATTTTGAAGCATGAAAATAACCATTTCTGCTAATCAACTACAATAAAATGACAGGAACCTCTTAGTTTTGACATGATGGCAGCCATCCTATTGACCCAATTAAAAGCTTAAATTTAAATAAAAGACCATGTAGGAGTACAATACTGATTCTTATTAGTTCAGATTTATCTGTTCTTTTGTTTAACAAATTATTCAGCTGGAACTCTGAAGTTCATATTTATTCATTAGCTGGGCGAATACTGCCTAAAGACGTAATACAGCCAGAAAAGTAGCCATGCGAAAATGGCATCAACTTAGCCAGAAGTTACGTTTCCTGGTTTTATGCATCAGACTTGCTCGCGTTAGTAATTCAAAACTCACACGAAATTTTACTGCTCATTTATTCTTGAGCAATTGAAATTTTCACTTGCTTACCATTTTATGACCTTATTAAATCCTCAAGCATGCATTACATTGAAATTATTTCCACAAATGCAAAGTAGTTGGTCAAACAATATAAATGAAAGACTTGAAATGAGGCAATGCTGAAGTGGTTGTAGTAAATATTATTTGTTCCTATGTTAAGAATTGAAACGTTAACTTCAAATACAATAACAGACTGCTCAGAAGTATTGTGTTATGTTACTGTCCCAACTTTTTGTTTTTAACCTTTGACTAGAATATGACCTCATGGGAGTCAGGAATTGCAAAGCAGTGTTACCAGATAACTCTCAATTCCCACAACATTTCACAGCATTTTTCATAGGTTGTTTTTCGTTTTGTCTTTTAAATCAAAGCCAACTTCCTTCATACTAATACAGAGGATGTCAGTTAAAGAATCTCTTTCTCATACTGTGTATTTAAAGTTAGCCTTTTGTTTTTGACATAATGTGATTGCTAAAGACAAATATTTTAAGTCTGTGTTTTTTGACTGTCTTTACAGGTAATGTTTATACGTGAGCCCAAGTCACAAAATCTAGTTCTCTGTACTAAGAAATGAGTATGAGGCATGGTTGGATCATAGGATTCCTGTGAGGCTGAGTTAACTCATGTATTGACAGTCCTGTTGAGAGCCATAGGCTGGGAACACTATGTTAATATCAATTAAGTTTGTGCTATACTGTTTTATGAAAATGAACCAGCTTCCTTTATTTAGGAGTAAAAAAACTTCACGGAAATATTCTTATGTTTGTATTAGCCTCTAGGTTTCTGTGTAGTATGTATGTTATTCTAGATTTTTATTACAGATTTCATTCCATCTGACTGCAGGGAGGATGAGAGCCATTCTGATATTACATAGAGAGGGAAATAAGTGTTCTGGAATGAAAATGAGAGCGAAAAATGAAGATTCTGGATAGACATGCCAGATCTTTTAAAAAAAGAAATCTGGAATTCTGGATTTTCATTTTCTTCAATCAACAATTAATTCTTCAGATGAAAACATTTTGCTCTTTACTGTAATATACATGTTAGTAAACTCCTTCTCCCTTGCTTTCAGTGGATTGTCCTGTTTGTGAGGTTGCTATTCCAGAGCAATATATAAACAAACATCTGGATAGCTGCTTGACAAGAGACGAGAAGAAGGACAGCCTCAGAAGGTAAGAAGCAAGTTTAAGGACTTTTGTATGCATGTAGCCATTTTTCTGCACTGCTGAAATAAGAAATATTAGTTGATGGGTTGTAATACAGTGGATTGTGTTTGTTTCTTGGTTACCTGCTGTATAGATCACTCTAAAATCACTGTATAAATACGATAGCGGTGATTTTCCCCTCACGAAAGTATGTGGGTTGCCAGTAGAATTACTTTTTGGCTTTTAGTGGCAAGAAAACACTGGACAATGTTTCAAAGAATTCAACACGGGGAGTAAAACTTAGTCTGTACATTATTTTCGTTGCATTTCTGCTCACTAGCATTAAAAATCTATTTAGATAACACTCCCATTTTCACTTGGTGAATGAATTGCTTCCCCTGATTCAGATGGACCAGAAGACAATTGCTTCACTAGCTGTCAAGTTAAAAAATAAAAATTGCACCTTACTCAGCTCACTGTGGTTCTTTTCAAGTTGCCCCAGTCAAGATTGTTTCGTTAAGATCTCAATTTCCATAAGATCAATGCATGCCTTTGACGTTATGCCTCTGCCCTAGAATTTGTCACGGTCATCACATTCACATCAGAAGTGTAGATTTCAGTTTGTTTTACTTACTAGCATAAATTTAGGCTGTTATTATTCTAACTGATCAGACTTAAGAACTGCAAGGGACTCTTACTGCACGTGGTTTTACTGCATACTTGTATTTCAAATTCCTTGGAACCTTGAATTAGAAAGTAATTTTATGTTAAAGCTCTTACTTTGCCCAGTCATGCTTAGAATGCAATCTATACGCTAAAGGACTTTGAAGATGAAGAAATGGTAAATTAATATTGAAATCTGATGTTACATTTTAATTTTCATTTGGGATTTTTTTGGTGTTTTCTCTGTTCTTAATGAATGGAAATAAAAGCCAGATCTTTCTTTGGTGTCAAGCCCGTGTCCCTAACAGACTTTTAAACTTTGCTTATTTTATCTAGACTGCTTGGATCTTAAGAAATTATCATGCAAGATGCTTCTCCTCAGGGACTGGCTGTTGTGTATTAAATGCTGGCTTTTTGCAATGTATTTATTTTATGGCAGTGTTGTTCGGGTTTCAGTAACAGCACATCTCTAGTTCTTCTCTGAGGAATTTTAGCTCTGTTTATTCTCAAATTAGGAGCACATGGCATGCTATGTTAACAGTTGAGCAGTATTTCAGCGGAACAGATAATTTAGTCCCCAAAACCTGCACAGGAGTAATTACAACAGGTACGTGTACGTTCACAAAGAACACTGTATTTCTCCAGGATGGGAAAAAGACCCCAACAGTTAAGACTCAAAACTGTTGTGAACTGTTTTCCTGTAGCTGTCTGCTTGCAAAGCTGTCATTGCTCTTCTAGGTCATGATACAATGCTTTTTCAGGGCTTTCAAAAGATTTAATTATTCAATGAAATTTTTTGTATTTCCAAAAGAATCTGAAAAAAGTCTTTTCCTGAAAAGTGTATTGTGGTAATGCATCTTTTTGCCAGCTATGCTACAGGGGCTATATGAGAGTAAATGAATTAATTACAATTTTTGCATAAGCTTTTTTTTTTTTTTTTAACTTTGAAATTTATTTTCAATGTGGTAAAATGAAAGTGCTGAATACAGTTTTCAAATAAGTCTTGCTTTCACAATGGGAAGCTGTTAACTTCTCTGTAATTCAGAGCAGTGCAGCTGAACTTTATTGTGCTGCGGAAAGAAAAATGTCTCTAACTAAATGCTGTTCTTCTGTAACTAATAAATTATTTAAGTTGAAGAAAATAAGTGAGGCAGTAGGTAGATTTAGGTAGCTTTGTTGGCTAGTTGGAGTGTATTTCACCAGGAGGTGTAGGGAAGACTGAGCTAATTTGTGCAGAAGAAAACTGTTCTGCTAATTTTAGATAATGAAAGTTGTAGTAGGACTTGAATTTTCTATGGTAGTTTCTTGTAATTAAGATGTTTTTCCTAGTCACGCCAGGAACGTTGAGTTCTTCTGACATAAGGCAGTGTGAAGGAGTAAATTTTGGTTTTAGATGTTATTCATCTTAGAGCACTGTGAATTCTTTAATGTCACTTTCTGTATTATCAAACTACCCTTCTGTTAGATGGGAACTACAGATTTGCTTTCAGGTACATAACTATATCTTTCTTGAAGTAATTTTCCCAGAAAGCTGAAAAATCTCCCAATTCAAGTTTTGGCTTGCAGTTTTAATGCTTTTAAAACTTCATCAACCGATTCAGGTAAGACGTGGCCAGTACTTGGGTGGAAAAACTGTGTTTCAGCAGTCTGAATGCAGTACACTTTTGAATTCAGAGTGAATGTAGGCTTGATCCTAATGAAGACGAACAATACTGTGTTTGCTGATGTGATTCTGAAGCCTTTGCTGTAGATACTAAAAACGGAGCCGCAGCACTTCTTACATGAACAGCATTTGCGTCGCTTCCTAAGGAAAATCAGACTAGACCTGTTGCTTTCTGCACATCTGAAATTTTCTTTTTGGTAGATGGAAAAAGTGTTCTGGCTTCCTAGAGCTGTTGCTGTTGCATCTGTGATACACTGTGTAATTGGTTGTGTGTCTGTCGTGGCTGAAATGATTCTTTCAGGTATTTCTTACCCAGAGTGGGTGAAATACCCTGTAAAAATATAACTCAGTATTTTGATTTTCATAGGAGCATTAATTAAAAAAAGTTGGTTTCCTTTTTCTTTTGCAGTTCTGCTCACAAAAGGAAGCCTATGTCTAAAGTTGTTTACAACTTGCTCTCTGATCGTGATTTGAAGAAGAAACTAAAGGAACATGGTCTGTCTACCCGCGGGACCCGACAACAGCTCATTAAAAGACACCAAGAATTTGTGCACGTGTATAATGCTCAATGTGATTCTCTAAATCCCAAATCAGGTAAGTTAGAAATGCTAGGAAAGTTGTTACCATCGCAAACTATTTGTATGCATTTCTCCTTCTCTTAGTTGTCAGGGTAGGAATAAGGCTGGTTTGAATATTTGGGAAAACTGGAGCTGGAAGAATTTATCTTGTATAAGTCAAGATTAATGCAAAAAAAGGAAATTTAATGAAAACCAGAAATGTGTTTGCTATACTCTGGAAGTATCCAGCAAGGATGTAAATTTGTGTTGAAATTCTCTGATTCTTCCTGGTTTACTAACCCTGTTCTGAAAAATGTTCTGTGTTTTTATTGACTTTGCATTTTAATGAGTGCCTCCAAATTAGACTCTGAGGCTTTTAGTCAAAAAATTGGAAATACCTAAGGTTCTTGGTAAGTGAATGGATTATAAATTTATCTTTTGTTCTGAATTTGTTCTCTTCCTCCTATACACTGATACTTTTATATTTTTATTGGATTTGATTTCAAAATTAGATTTCTTTTTGGAGATGATAGTAAGGGTAGAATGAATTAATACAAATATGTTAATGTTTTGCTGGAGTTTATATCAATTTAGGTGTTTGGCAGCAATTTTATACGATTAAACTCAGACTGTATATAGCATTAAACAGCTGTATGGGAAAAGGGGAATGTGTTTCAGTCTCTAATGCGAGTGCAGTATAAACTTCCTTCAAACAGCAGTCTGTTGTTTGCATGTGCTCAGGCTTAATGCTTGGAAAATGCCAGGGCTGGAGCGGGGAGGGCGAGATCCGAGTAGGGTATTTGTGCTGCCTGGTTTTGTAGGCAGTGTGGCCATTTTCTGAATCTTGAATAGCATGTACGAGCTAGAGGGAGAATTGTCCCAGCTCATCTTGTGATATTGTATTTTATACAAGATGAAAACATGTGTCTTAAAGATGTGTCATTTGTCATCGCTCAGTTCAGTTCTGCAAGTGATACAAGTAACAGCACAAATACACTGGCGTGTGTGGGTGAGGGGGAGACATGCTTTTAATAGTGAAATTATTTTTTATTTGATTAGAAGCTTATGGAAAACAGCCCTTTTAAAGGAATTTCTAGCAGGATCATGTTCTGATATTACTCTCCTGGGAGCCGCACAGCCATTAGTGTCCTGGAAATTCTCATATAGCTGGTACTGTATTTTCTGCACTGGTTGCAGGACGTAGCTTGCTGTCTGCTCGGTCTGTAGCGTAGGTCAGTCCTGCTGCTGGCAAGGGCTGGTCTCGGTTTCTTCGAACGTAGAGAGATGAGATATATTGTTCCTCACCCTCAGTTTGATCTCTTTAATTTTCATGTTTACAGAGAGACTTCAGTCCCGAAGTTCACCATTTCTTCCAGAAGTTGTTAAAAATTCTGCATGTTTTTGTGTGTATTGAAGGCCTCAGAAACTACTTGGACCCGATAAATTTTTGGTCTCGCTGGCCGTAGGACTGTCAGGAACTGAATGAGCGAGCAGGGCAGCGCAGGGTTGGGAGCTGGGAGGTGCTGGTGCACAGCGGGGTTCAGCGTCTCTGGGTGAGGCAGCAATACCACTGGAGCTGCACAGATGAACTGCACGTTTGCTATTTGTCGCTTATCTACAACAGGAATCATTTAAGCCCAGGGGTGAGAAGTACCCTTTGAGAAGGATGCCAGATTTCAATACAGTCAAAAAACCACTTAACTCGTCAGTTATCATTTAACAAATTTGACAGTATAGGGGAGTATTTATTTCAAGTGAGTTAAAAGCTCATATGTTAACTCCATGCACATGTGGTTTTATATAGGATCAGACAGTTGGAAATGCTGAATATCCACAACTTCTACTGTGGCATTTCAAAAATAATGTTTTTGGTGTTCAACTGCTTTATTAAACAGGCAGAACCACTAGATGCGGTGCTTTTTGAAAAATAAAGTCAGTCACTGAGGACTATAAATATGAATTTAGCAGCCAAACTTAAGGCTCCTGGTTTTTGAAATCTTGATTTCACTTGGCAGCTCTTGGCTTGGATTGTGGGAGCAAGTGTATGAGAAAAGCGAGTTTGCAACCAACCCTATTTGCTTTTTCATTTTGCTCGTTTAACCATTTTAAGAACTTGACCAAGAAGGTTTAAGTGGTGAAGTGACTTAGGTGCCAAGTGTCACTGCTTAGTTTGTGCCTCAGCACTTCGGAAAACAAACATAAATGCTTTCAAAAGTTGTTTTCTAGGACTTCAGGAAGTCTCTGGGATGAGAACCAGTGCACACAGTTAAGATTGTGTTTGACTTCAGCAATGATAGAAGTTTAGGAAGTTTGTTGTTTAAGTCTGCAAGAGCAGCACTTGTATCAGAATCTCAATATGATTTATGTTAATCTTGGAAATTCAATTAAAACACTCTCAAAGCCCCTCTCCAAGTTCCCCAGGGGCGGGAGTAGACGTAAAGCTGCTGTAGGTCGTGGAGGTACGCCGTCGTCCGATGGCTAAACAGGAGCGGAGCAGTTTTGCAGGGGCAGTGAGGAGTGGGCTGGTTGGGGGCTGCGGCAGCTCTGGGTGAGGGGCAAGGGAGGGGTTGCACGGCTGCCCTTGTGCTGCAGGTGGGCGTCAGCAGTGGACGGTTCGACTGGAACCTCCTGCCTGCTCAGGGCGTGCTAGAACCGAAGCTGTGCGGAACAGGCGGTTCTCTGCCAGCCCTTTAGCGTGCTGGGGGGTACTCGGCTCTTGGGGCGATTCTGCGCTTGATGCTGGTGGTGAAGTAGCACCAAGTCGCTGTCTGTGTTGTTCATCCAGGGTAGCTAAAGAAGAGTTGCACAGGGTGTTACAGGGTACTTCAGCTAGTCTGCCCTAAATAATGCAAAACTTTTACTGAGTTCTGGCTCAATACCTATTTATGAAGGGTGAATTATTAAACTAGCACTTAAGATGCAGACATGCACTTTCAGTGGTAGCAGTGAACCTAAGGTCACTATATAATACGAGTAGCTGAGCTTCTGAGGAAGCATAGGTGCCAAATTTCTGGATTTTGCTTAAACCGGTTTTGAATGGGTTTTATTCCTTCACAGCTTAATAAGCTTCATGTTCTCTGGATACTTTACTGTCTAGTGAAAGCGTTTGTTTTAATAAATACCCGTAGCTACCTAGTAGCTCTGTGAAGATGATTAAGTGTAAAAAAAGATTTGTAAAAGTAAATGTCAAAATAAACCATGCAGGGTCCTGCACAGCTGTAGTTTTAGTTAAAATATTAACAAACACGGTTATGTCTGTTTATGTGCTTTTGATGTGTCGGACTTAATGGTTAGGGTAGGTTGTAATTCGTCTTTGGACTATGGGTTTTGGACATAAGCCTGCAGACAGTTTTGCATTGCCTTGGAAGGTAGTCCTTGGAGGTAAAAATAAGATAAACTGTAGATGTCATTATTTTATCTTCAGTTTAAAGATATATTATAAAGTGGAAACTTGTTATAAAAGGCATGCCTGTACACAACGGAAACACTATAGCATGCTAGAGTAAGATTCAAATATCATTTGAAAAGACTACTTTTTCCCGTGAATTTAATACAAAGGAAACGAGAGCAACGGCCCGGGGGGTGGCCGAGAGCGGCTTGCTGCAGGCGCCTCGGCCCAGCCCCACGGCTCCCGACCTTGCCTCCCGGTCCCGAGTCTCGGGCACCGCCTCCGCTGCTCAGCCGCCGCAGATGGGAGCCGTTCCCCGGCGTGAACAAACACCCGCTGTAAAACCACGCCATTTGGATTTGCCTGTGATCGGAGTCTGAGTTTTCACTGTTGGAGAGCTAATGCCAGTCTGTCTTTTTGTGATTTAAATTCATGATAGTTTCATTCAGTGCTGTTACATCTTTTTATTTAACAGCTCCTGTTTCAGTGATCCCTTTCTTGTATTTTCAAACAGTTGCAGAGGTTGTTAAAGAGCTGGAAAAGAATGAGAAGATTCGGGTTCAGCTTGAATTTAATAAAACCGGTGAAAATGTAAGCTATTAATCTTTGTTCTCAAAGAGGGGGATGGCTAGGAGAAATTGCAGAGTGGGCACTGAACGTGTTTGCCTATCACTTTATTATGGGAATTCCCAGATTCGCAGGTTGCCTGTTGGAATTCGCATATACCATCTTCTAATCAACATGATTTTCTCATACCACTCATTTGTCATGGGCGGTTCTTCATGTACCGCTGATGTTTCTATGCCCAAACCATTTAAGTAGGAGCATATTTTTGATTGCAATAAAAATTCTTGAGAAATGTTCCCCTTGGTCATATTGGAGGATTTTGACCCTCCATGGCAGTGTGGGGAATATTTTGCTTCATAGAATTCTCTAGGATTTAGCTAGCAAATTCCTTCCTTCCATATCAGCAATAGTGCCTGTTCTTTTCCCATGACATATGATACTTTTGTGACTTTTGGAGCATGTTTGTTGCACATTAGGAAATATTTTATGGTCCACACATGCTGGGTATTACATGGGGTGGCTTGGCTTAATCCTGTTGACTTTGTGAAAGCAAAGCAAGACAGCATGTATATGTACTTTAAATAGATATTACTGTCTGCGGATGAGATGGTAAGAGCTGGTGGGGGAAAAAAGACATTGATCCTTCTTCCAGTTTTAAGTCTCTAGTTTTAAAGTATGCAGCTTTATCATCTTTTTGTTTCTGTAAATAAATATTTGTGTGATTTCTGTAGAGTTTGACCTTCACAAAGGACCAGACAGAGGAAGAAATAGATGAGATCCACACTGATTATCGTAAGTAATACGCAAGTTTCACTTCATTTTGCTTTTAAATTCACTCTCTTTTCCTTTGTACTAAAATATACACACAAAAGTGATGCTTTTCATGTGTGTGTGTGCTTCCCCTGCCCCTCATTTAATACATTAAAGCTGGAAGTTTGCTGTTTGGGCTGAAACTTCCTCTTTGAAACTCAGTCTCTGTTAAGTACTGACGTTTGACAAAACTCACTGCCCGGGCTGGATAAGATTGCGATGGAAGCTGATTGCCTCCTGTCATGGTTTAACCTGGCAGGCAGCCAAATACCACGCAGCCCCTCGCTCACTCTCCCCCCACCCCAGTGGGACGGGGAGAGAATTGGAAGGGCAAGAGTGAGAAAAAACTCGTGGGTTGAGATAAAGACAGTTTAGTAGAACAGAAAAGGGAAAATAATAATAATAGAATATACAAAAGGAGTGATGCACAATGCCATTGCTCACCACCCGCGCTGACTGAAAACCAAGCAGCAATCGCTACCTCCTGGAACACGCCTACCATTCATATACTGAGCATGACGTCACATGGTATGGAATACCCCATTGGCCAGCTGGGCTGGCTGTCCTGACTATGTTCCCTCCCATCTTGTGCACCGAGCTCAGTCGGGAGGGCATGGGAGCTGTCCTTGATTAGGAGGGTACTTAGCAACAACTGAGAACATCAGTGTGTTATCAACATTTTTCTTATACTAAATCCAAAACACAGCACTAGGAAGAAATTTAACTCTATCCCAGCTGAAACCAGGACACCTCCTTAGCACATCTTCATTTATGCACTCTCCACTTACCTTCTTAATAGTCTTCCTATGTTGAACATAAAGAACAGCAAAGTAGAGTTTTTCTGTCTCCCTCACTGGACATGCAGTGCGTAGTTGTAAGGCTTCACTGGCAACCCTCAGGCAGAAATACGGAGCAGAACTTCTCCGAAAGGACTCCCTGAGACCCCGGCAGTGCTGGCCGTGCGTGCTGGCCGTACCCCGTCCAGCTGCCTGGGCTGCTGGCTGTCGTGTGGAGGGGGAGCTCTGTTTCAGTGTCCTGCGCTGCATCAGACTCTCCGTGCAATTCTTATGATGCCGGTTTTGAAGAACAGCAGAGCAGTGAAAGCTGATAGTGCTTTGCTTGTGAGATTTCGCCCTTCCTTGTCCCAGGTTTTTTGGCACATTCTCTAAGAATAATCTGAATTACTCAGAGGTTCATGTAAATTGGTTAATTATTTTGCCAGTGCTATACTTTTTTAAAACTTGGGCTTGCAGCATATGAATCTCTGTGTATTAAGATTGTAAAACAAACAAACAAAAAGCTTATTACCTACTGTTGTGTCCCAGTGAACAATGGCATGCACTCCTGAGTGTTTTTATGTATACAGAATTTTCTCAGCTGCAGGTTTGATACTGTTTTCTCCCTTTTTTGAGGTTCTGACTTCTGCTCTGCAGGCAGTTCTGCTGGCTGTGAGCCCTCCAGGAGCACCAGCCTGGCTCAGGCATAGCTGGGCCATTCCAGAGGGAGGCATCTCTGCCGACAAGGAGTGTGCGGAGCTGGCGAGATGGGGTGCATGCTGGCTGTCTTGGCCCTCCACTCACCAGTATACCCAGTAACACAGATACTGGGTTTTCCTATTACTCAGGATATTCCCTCCTCTCCTACACTCTTAATGATAGGACATTGGCTTTATTTAAAATGCACCTATATTCTGGGTGGTGGTTGGTCTTCCCAAGTCCTCTAACTCATCCTGTAGCAGATAAGTTTGTATAAATTTACTCTTTCTATACCTTATTTTTCCAGGTTTGCTGTCCAGTGCAGAGTGACGTTAACTGACAAGCAATGTAGCCATAGTAGTTTGTATTTAATATCGCATTTCTAAAATACTTTATGGCTCCATGTTTGCTTAACTGTGTTTTTTTTTTACACTTCTACAGTTATCAAAGTGGCCCTTACTACTAAAAATACGTTTTAACTGAGCCAAAAATGCTTTTTCCGTATTTTGTTTGTATACTGTGATTCTCGAATCATCCAGGGTTTCACAGCGCTCCTCACATTCGCTCCCTTCCTTCATACTCCTCTCCACAAGCACTCGCGCGTTCCTGTCTCCTCCCTGCATCCCTTTCTACTTTCCCCTCCTGTCCAGCCCTGTGATTTTGAAGTGATCTTTTAAAAAGAATACTCTGCTTATTTGGTTGGCCTCTTCCCCTCCATCCTGTGCAGGCAACTGGATTCAGTGCAAACTGGGTGATTTTTTTTCTGGTTTTGTTGTTGCTGTTTGATTTAGTTTTTACACGGAGACCCCTCTGTTTGTGCAAGAGACCAGTGCCTGTGTTCCTTATTAAACCTGCTTCTGCCCTGACAGAATAACAGCATTTGTTTTGGGAGGTGTAACTGGAATAAATATTTAAGGGAAAGAAGAAAAGAGACAAAAAATATCTCTTAAACTTGAGAACAGTGTTTTCTCTCTCCGTGGAACCATCTAACCATCTTTATGGTTACTTTAGAGGCAAACATTCTTGTGAGAGTTAAAGATTGCAGGACTTGCATCCTGTTGTAGTAATTTAGTACAGAAATGGCTAATGTAAACTGATTTTTAGAGGTGATTTCCTGACCCTTCTTTGTGTGTTTGTACACACACTTAGGTCCCTAGTGTTTTATTATTCACAAATTCTTTTCTGTTGTTTCCCACTCATTTCGCTTCATCTGCGCTCTGCTTGCGCGCTGAAACACGGTAGTTAGCCATGTCATGCTAAAACAATATTCAATGAACATTGAACTTTTCTGCTTTCAGTCACCGAGGAGCAAAGCAATGAAGGGACAACTTGTTCTGATTATACTTTAGGGTGTATTTAAATCTGCAATATAGTCATATTTCCTGCGTTTCCTTGCATTGCTTCAGGCATACAAATTATTCCATAATGCAGCTAGATTTAGCCTTGTTGATTTTAGTTGGGTTTCTGTGAAGCCTAAATAAGGGTCTAAGCCTTTAGCAAATTTTTCCCTTGCTTTGTGTTGCTGTTCCTGCTAATGTATTTTTTTTTAAGTCTACATGCACTGTTTGTGGTTTTGAATCTTAAGCATTCTCCTCTAATTCCAAGTAACTGGTTAATAATTACTCTCTTGCCATGCAGAAATCTCTAGCAATACAATGCAGGAAAACCAAAAGTAAAATAATTTATAAAGCATTAATCCCAAATTGGGTATTTTCCCCCACAAGGCTTTAAGAGCTCTGTAAAGAACAAATCCAAAGTTCAGTGACTTCAGGAGGGCCCCCAGAGCCGTTCGTGCCCCGCTCGTTAGCGTTCTGCTAAAGGTGGAAGGTGAGTCTGAACAAAAGCTGTCCGAGGAAGGTACCTGAATTCGCAGCCAGCTGTGAGCGCGTTCACCCCAATCCTTCTCCGGGCAGACGGGGAGCGTTTGGGGGTGGCAGGGCTGGCATGGAGTGACGCAGGCGCGAAGCAGCTGCCGAGGGGACGTCCCACGCGGCTCCTTCACGGCGGTGCTGCCGCCAGAGAGCCGGTCCGATGACAGAAACCCACTTACCTCGCTGCTTAAAATTCTGGATGTGCACAAATGCCTTGTAAAGCTGGATCCCTGGTTGCGTTTGCGTTGCGACCTTGCTAACAGTTGTATTGCATGACTGTGGCAAGTCAGCCCGTTCTGCGCCAGGCTGCTCTGCGCTGCTGGCAGTGGCCACGGGGGACGGGTATTCCTTTTATTTTCTTGATCTGTTGTACAGGTTTTAGAACAAGATGATATTAAGTGCCGTCTTAATTTTCCAAAAACAGGTATTTTATTGAGTTTATATTGTTAAGAGGATATGGTTTCAAAATTATCAAGACCACCAAGTGAATAAATTAGCGTCAGGCAGCTTAACTGAACATTTAAAAGACTTTTTTAAAAAAAAAAAAGGGGGGGGGGAAAGGGAAGATAGAAAATATTTTAATGGGAGCATTTAGTTTTAAAATTAATAAAAAGTGATGACCATTGAGGTAAATGTTAACTAGTGTCAGCAAATTATTTCTCATAAAAGCAATAGGGGTGAAATCATAAGCATGAAAAAAGAATTGTACATTAAAATTAGAGGACAGTTAGAGATTAAAGGAACTTTTATCAAATCCCTTTTTTTTCCACTGTAGCACAGATGGACTTTAAAAAGCTTTATTATGCAATGAAGATTTTTTTTTTCCCTTTTAATTTACAACATTTGCACCCTTGGTCCCTAATTCACAGCTGAATTAATGAATTAATTAACTCTGGCATAAGTTCTGAATAAAAAACCCCAACCATATACTTTTTGTTGTGTATTTCTATGTGAAACACACAACACAGTGGAGCTATGTAACAGCCTTGTTGCAAAGCAAGATAAACCAGCTGTGATAAAACTTTTTTTTTTTCTTTCTTCTTTACAATTTCCTATGCTCTTGGCAAATTGGAAATCACACTGTTGGTATTTTTTTTTCCTCTTTGTGTGTGAAGTGTTTTTGAAATAGCAATTAATATTTTGGCTTGATGAACCTGCGGCTGGTTTATGTGCAAGCTGGAAGCTCTGCTTGAGCAGCCGCCAGAGTCTGTGCCTGGAAGGTGCAATTAAACAGGCTGTCCCCTGCAGCAGCTTCCCTCTGCCCCCCGGGACCTCAGCGACACCCTCAACCTGGTGTCTTCTGCTTTTGTCATGGTCAGGCCGCTATTTAAAGAGTTACAAATATCTACAGGAAAAGAAATACATTTGTTAAAAAAAATTTTCTTCTGTTGCTCTTTCTTTTTATAAATCTTTTAATTTGCAATGTTATTCAGAGGCTTACCGATTTATGTTTTGTTTTAAATATTTGTAATTATATCTGCGGTTGTTTTTATTATTGAAATGCCTGTAGTTTTATGAAATGTGCGTAGCATGTCGTTTCAGCGCAGTGGTGATTTACAGTCTATCTGAATAGTGCCTTGCTTTGCCAGGACATTTCTTTTTTACTTGAAAAGCTTTGTAGTCACACCATGAAACAAAACAACAANTTAGGTGCGGTGATTACTGAAACATGCCGTATGCCCTGCAGCGCGCGGCAAGGGGCGTCCGCTCCTCGGGGCGCTGGACACCCGTCCCCACGGCCGCGCCGAGCCGGCTGCCGGGGCCGAGGAGGAGGCCGGGGCTCTTCGGGGGAAGCCAGACCCACCGTCGAGCCAGGACCGGGAGGGATGGGGGAGTGTGGGGAGCAGGAAGGGAAGAAGATGGAGAACTGCTGGTGCAGGCAGAGGAGCGCGGGGTGATGGGGAGGTGCGGGTTGGAAACCCAGGGAGTGCCCGTGCTGCAGCTACGGGGAAGGTCGGAGTTGTTCCTGCCTCTCCCTGCTCTGTGGAGGAAAAAGAAGGTTTGAAAAAAGAAAACAAAAGCAACCAAACAAAACAGAAAAGTTACGAGGGAGTTCTTTGTTTCAGCTGGGCTTGAAGCTGATTTCGAAGTACCCCGATTCACCAGGACATTTGCTTTGCTGTCATGAGTCAGANGCTTTGCCAGGACATTTCTTTTTTACTTGAAAAGCTTTGTAGTCACACCATGAAACAAAACAACAAAAAATAGTAATACTGGAGAAACTGAAGTACCAAAGGAATTACGTAATGAATGTGCAGCGGCTCAAACACAAGCATCTGGGACAAGAACTTTATTAAAGGAGTCGTTGACCTTATGTGGCGATTTTGGCTCTGCAGGGAGAGGGAGTTGGTTTTAAATGTTTCCTTCTGTGGGGCAGAACTTGATATGATTTTATCTTGGCTTTTCCCCCACCCCTGTCACCACAGCAGGACGTAGATGTGATTAGAAGGGCAAGNGGGGAAGCCAGACCCACCGTCGAGCCAGGACCGGGAGGGATGGGGGAGTGTGGGGAGCAGGAAGGGAAGAAGATGGAGAACTGCCGGTGCAGGCAGAGGAGCGCGGGGTGACGGGGAGGTGCGGGTTGGAAACCCGGGGAGTGCCCGCGCTGCAGCTACGGGGAAGGTCGGGGTTGTTCCTGCTTCTCCCTGCTCTGCGGAGGAAAAAGAAGGTTTGAAAAAAGAAAACAAAAGCAACCAAACAAAACAGAAAAGTTACGAGGGAGTTCTTTGTTTCAGCTGGGCTTGAAGCTGATTTCGAAGTACCCCGATTCACCAGGACATTTGCTTTGCTGTCATGAGTCAGAGGTTGCTCTCGGCACTCGTGTCTGAGGCTTGTGCGTGCACCCCCGGTGCAGTGGGTGCCCGGCCGGGCCGCGTCTGCAGCGCCAGCGGGCTGGGCGAGGTGGCCCAGTTTGCCCAGAGAGCCCTCGGCTCTCGTTTGTCCTTAGGATTCCCTTCTCTGCTGGGGTCTATCTTAGCCTTTCCCGCAAGTGTCACTTGGGCAGCGTCTGTGTGGCTCTTACAGACTTCAAACAACATTCAGTTCTGTGTGTGCAAAGAAAAAGGGCCGGGTGTGTGCCGCGGTGTGTCTAAGACAAGGCGTAGTCTTCTCACAGGAGCTGCTTTGTATAGTCGCTGTGCTGCGACGGCTGGGACACCGTCCTTGCGGAGGGAGCGTGGTGTCCCCCGCCGCCGCGCAGAGCCCTGCTCCCTGCAGGCGTCGGTCGGGAGATGCTCCGGCTGGGAGCTGGGATGCTGTTGCGTGTCGCACCTCTGAAGTCTCCACGGGCTGGTTGTCCGGACACCGCTGGGAGAGGCAGTACGGAGCCCAGAGAAGGGTTGTGTGTGCTTCGCCTTCTCGTGCCGTTACAAACGGTTGCTTTGCCCCAAGGACATTTCGGACGTACATTGGGCCTTCCTGCCTCTGACATGGAAAACATTTTGAATGTTTTTTCCATAGGCTAAAAATTAGGCTAAAGGTTTGAGCTGAAATACTTTATTTGTCTCAAAAGGACAAATCTGTTTCTCAGAGTGACTTTTTGTTGAAAGTCCTTCCAAATAAAGGAAATTGATGTTTGCTGCTGTAACATGTCAATATAAAGCCACGCGTATGGACTGAGACTTTCGTGCTGCACTAGCTGTGGAGCCACAGTCAAATACACTGTTTCAGTAGAAGTTGGTGCATTCTGTAGGGAAGACAAAGTGTTCCCTTCACGCACAGCGAGGGTTGGGTAATCCCATCGTCTGTCTGAGGAGACCAGGTATTTTCCCAGCCTCTGAGTAAAGAATTTGAAGTATCTAGATTAAAAAACAACATTGCTTTGACTGAACACCAGAGGATTGCTTAAAACATACTAAGTGATTGAAAGTGCAGAGAGTATGCCAAAGAGCAATAACTGTGACTTAGAGGATCTGAATCAAAACAGTGTAACAAGCATGACACAAAGGCTTTCGACATCGCTTTACTGCAGAAACGAGGGAAAAACCCAAAGCAACCTTAAAGCAATTCACAGAGTAGTCATGAGATTTTACCCTTTCTCTCTAGCAGACTGCTCCTTGCAGGACTCCCTAGAACTAAACCAGGTAACTACGAGCATCGTCCGGATGCTCCTTGAACTCTGACAGGCTTGGTGCCGCGACTACAATATTAAATGTTGTCACGATGGTAATTGCAATACTTAAAAAGTTTAGGAAAAAAGACAGATAATATAAAGAAGAAACAAACACAGTTGTTCTGTGCAAAAATTAAGTTTTCATCTGTGCAAGTGTTCTTGACTACTGGGTAACTCTAACAAAGCATAGACACAGGTTTGGATTATTAATAGAATATGGAACATATTGTAGTGATGAGTTGGTTTTCATTTGCTATAACAAAAATTTTTTAATTCAGTATTTTGTGTTTATTTCTGTTCACATGCTTTTCATTTTTTATGACATATCTTAAGAGTCCTGTGGCAATGATCGGTAATGCACTGTTACATTTCAGGAAACAAACACAGAAGTGAATTTCAATTTTTGGTGGATCAAGTAAATAATCGGTGGAAGAAAAGTGGTAAAGGGAAAACAGAAAGTGCTCAAAACAAAGAAGTCACTGTCAAAGAATTGCCAGCAGCCACAGGTTAGTAATGTTTAATATAGTCCCCGTCTTCGATTCACACTAATAAGTGGGGGGGTTCCCAAAGAAACGTTCTTTCCTCCCATTGTTCTTCTAGAATCTTTAAGGGGAAAAAAAACCATAAAAATCAAACAGACCCTAAAAAGATTGACTGCCATGGATTTTCGTGTGATACATAAGCACAACCCATAATAAATACATGATTTGTTTGATTTTAGTGGGATTGTGTATAGATGTGCTTTATTTAGGTGTGTATTTTAATTAGCTGGTTAAAATGGGAGCTTAGGTTCCAATCCAAATCTACTGAAGTTGCTGAGAGTGGGCATGTGACAATCTGCATCTTTAAAATGAAGGTGATCATGGGTATAGCTTGCTGGGTTTCACATTTTCTGTATCTTTAATACAGGGAGTCAGTAATTAGGAACTGCAAAGACATTTTTGTGGATTGGAACAAGTATTTATTTGTCCTGAGGTTGAAGCAATAAAATACTTTGGCTTCTTTTAGACTGTTTATACAGTATGTTGCCTCTCTTTTTTAAACTTGCTTCATTTTGTGTATATATACTTCAACACAGTGAAAAGTGGGAATGGACAACTGCAGTTACTCAGTTCTTTATGAGTTAGGAACAACATCCAGTACATGTTTATTATCCTCACTACCCACAACATCAAAGAAATATCCATGTGTTCCTTAACTTGTTCCCCGTGAGCTTGTTCAGTCTCGTTTGTTTTATGTGACTCGTTGCTTTGGCTGTGTACATATATCTTTTGAATATGTGATTTAGAAGAGCATTCCTCAACCCAGTGTAACTTGTGGAGTTATAATCTATTCAAGATACTGAATTTTGGAGAGAATTCCGCTGACCAGAATTGGATGCACTGTTGTCTGCAGCCTTGCGAAAATACAGCAGTTTAGTTTGCATCAGCTCTCACAAATCCCTGCTCTCTTGAGTTGAGCTGAACTAATCTTTGGCTGTCTCCTCTAGCAGAGCTCTCAAGAATAAAAATAAATGAAAATACCAATATAATAGTATGAATTTTATCCTTATCGTTTCATGCAGACCTTGATGCAATGTATAATCCTTTCCACGTGAAGGGTTAAAATTAAGGAATCTCAGGGATAAAGTTTATCTTGTTTGATGTAATTTACAGTGATGTTCCACTTCTATAGCAGGGACAGAAGCAACATGTTATTAGATAATGGGATCACAGACTTTGAAATATTAATTTCTAGCTGTGCTCTGTGGAGAGATCGGCTGCTGTGAATTACTGGGTTTCTATCTTCTGTGTAAGCTTTTTCTTTGTGCACTGAACCACAGACTTTGAGAAGCTGAAGAAAAGCCATATAATTTTTCCAAAAGAGTGCTCAGGTAGAAAGTAACTTATATCGGGTGTATCAACCTGTATCGTGTTGACTTAGGTACACGATACCACCACCTCGTCTGGTTCTGACAAACCTGAAAAATATTCATTAAGCTTTCTGTGCACTGGGAGTTCAATAATCTTTGAAATTTTAGTTTCTAGTTTTATGCCAAACATCTGCACCTGGTTGACTGTTTGTAAACCATTCAAAAAAACTAAACAAAAAGAAGATTTATGGGTAAAGGAACAAATGCCTAGAGCCTGTTTCCTCAGTGTTCCTTATTAACAGCAATTACCTTTTTATTAAACTGGAAATTATAATACGTGAAAGGAAGAAAACCAGCAGTGGTCTGATGACTTGCCATTTGAAAGCATAACTGCTGAGAAGAGCAAAGGCTTCGTATGCATTCCTTACCCGCTTTATTCGGCTTTTCATGGAAGTAGAGGAATTGTACAGAATTAAAACATACCTTTTTTTGTTTTTGTTTTTGTTTGGAAAACCCTTCCTGTCTCCTGTTGCCCTCTACTGTGGTACTGGTTGATGTAACTTAAACCTCTCTGAAAATCTCTGGTTTTGGTGATGTTTTAATAATCCCTTCCTGATTTACATCGTCTTTAAACTTAAAATGTTTTATTTCTAGTCTTTATATTTTATAACTTAGGTTTTTGCTTTGCCTAAGGGGAAGCACCATAAGAATTTGATAAATATTTGTGACACATCTCTTGTGGGTTGTTATTGCAGAGGGCTTTTGCTATTTTTAACCTGTTAATTTCGGAGTTATGTTTCATTAGTTGGACAACTGACTCACTGTAATCTGCCGGTTGTTTTCAACAGACAAAAATATGCTCCTGGTATTTAATTATACACTTTGGTGCAAGGGAAAGGGCAAACTGTAGCTGAATTCAAAGATTGTATAGCTGTTCCACACTCTAATTACAGTTCTGTTTGGCCATTTCTGTCAAAATAATTTCTGGAGGGGTAGAAAAGTCAAAGTGGCTTGAGCAGGAATATAGCTCGGTTCATGAGGGTGGACAGAACACTTCTGTGAAAGGCCATGATAAGGATTATTAATGAGATGAGTCTCAGTATGGTTTTAATGTCCTGTGCATCTTTCTAGTTAAAAAACTCATTTGAAAATACTTGAGTATGGCGTAAGAGTAGTTTCTCTTTACATACCATACTTTCTATATTTGCTTTTTCTGTGGAGAGGTAGAAGGTGTCTTTTCAGAGAACTGTTCATCTTTTTATAGATAAAAACACTTGACACAAAAGTAATGGAATGGTTTTACAATTTGTCTGATATGTGTTGTTTAGAAATGATTTTTGCTATCAAAAAATGGAAGTGTCAATTATCTAGATTGATATTGTCTTTCTTACATGCATAAGGAAATAAATCATAATGCTTCTCTTACTGAAAACAAGCCTATTAAGTTGATCTGTAAAACTTTAAAGCTATCAAGCTGTCTCATGCGGTGGATGAAGAGAATTGGTAGCAAGAAGCAGAGAACAGCGCTGTCCCATTAAGTGTTTGCTAATTTCTGAGATAAAGTTTCGTTTTATGAAATGTGACAAATGTCCTTACCCTTTATTTCTCTCCTTGTTTATGTTTGAAACTCATACCAATGAAATGCTTCTGTTTCAGTCTCTGGTTCTTAGAGGGTGGGTTTTTTTTTACTATGCAGGAGAAGAAATTAAACCTTTGAAACTCTGAGAGTTTTGGGAAGCAAGTAAGTGGGAATGAGACATTGGTATTTAAATATTTATAACTTCATTTTTTCTTCAAATATATCTCCAGGCTGCAAAAATTGAAACAATAGCATTTTGCTTTGTCATTCTTGCTAATCTCTGCCTTTCTTCTTGGTAGAACACAGGGAAGAGCACCACACAGCTATTGCCCAAATACTCAAAACAGAAACTCCTGATGGCAAAAGAATTGAATCTCCTTCCCTGGAGGAAGACCAGAGATCAGTCTCTCCTGCATTTTCACTGTCATCTGGATCAACAAGCAGGTCAGTGAAGAAGAGTCTCTTCTCCCTGATTTATACTAGATTAGACCAAACATGGAAAAACTCTGCCAGTAACCTCAAGCAGTACGTGCATCCTACTTCACAGGAGGGGTTCCTAAGCTGTGGTTACTGATTCATTCTCCTCCTTGTTTCTGGCTGTTCAGTTCCTCGAGGGAAGCCCTTTCAGAAGTGGACCAAGAACGAAGCCCTAAACTGGAGGGGGAGATGTACCCCCTAAAAGGCCCTTGCAGGCTTGCACTCTTCTGGGGAGTGACAGTCTCTTCTTGAAGCTGCTCTGCTCAGGATCTGTGCTGAAAGATGAAATGGGACAGGGAAAACGACTCTTCAGTGCTCACTTAGAAGGGCAGAAACTGGCCCTGTGGCTTTGTTCCCTGGTTTTATGTGCCTGAGGCCTCAGCTTTCCAGTTTGCGGCTTGGGCTGTGGCTGCTCTGCTGCTGACAGGCAGTTCTGGAACCTGACGTTTGGTCTGGGGGGCGGTGGCGGGCAGGAACCCGGCAGAATCCCCCCCAGGGCTAACGCAAGGCCAACTCTTGCAGATTTGTACGTGATGTCGCGTTTGACAGGCGTGCAGATGATAGATGGAGCTGTGCCTGCTGGTGAGGTTGCCCTAGAGCTCTCATTTTTATTTTAGTTCCACAAAATAAATGCCTTCAGCTTGGCTCTTCATCCAGAATTTAAATGAGGTGTTCCTGTTCTTTCATATGTTACTTAATTTTTTTTTTTTAATTGCAAATTAACCTTTTGGCATTGAGGACCTTGGAAAATTTGGAATTTTAATCTTACAGAGCGAGTTCTTGGGAGGTAGAAAGGGCTTGTATTAGTTCATCCAAGGTATCATTAAATCTCTGTTTCGCTGCCAATTTGGTGTGTGAATGACGTTATGAATGATTCTCCCTGTGGCCTTTGACATCAAAGTTAAACTTTTCTTCTTTACCTTTTTCTGTATGCAGGCTTGTGTATATCAACTGAAGTCTGGATGAAAGTGTGTCTAAGAAGCTGTGAGAAAGTTTGCTGAAGGGTATTAGTATGTGGCAGTTACTAATGTCTGAATGCGCTTTCATGAACCAAGTTGGCAGATTCTGTTGGGAAGTGTGCATTTGTTTGCATTATGTCTGGCTCAAGGCAGAGTTGTTTATTCCTTCTTTTTATGCATTCACTCTCTTCAAATGAAATATTTCCACAGACTTCTTGAATCAAACACAGAATCTCTCAGTTGTACAGACCAGTGGGTATGCATTACAGATATTTGGACCTTGTTTTAAAAAAAAACATGCTTAATAGCTCCCTGTGGTTTACTCTTAAATTCAGCTCCTGCGGAACAGGAACAGAATTACCAGAGTCTGCACAGAATTGTTTTTTTCAGAATCTCTCTGGGATTTTCTCTTCACTTTCCTACTTTGTGCATATCCCCTGGATTGTGTGTGTGGTGTGTTTTTTTATTTATTATTCTTTAAATATAGGGCAGTTTGCTTAACCTTAAAAGCTAGCTACTGCACTGGTCAAGAAGTTCATCAAAGTGGTGGGCTATTTTGGTGTTGTGTGTGGATGGTTTTTTTTTTTTTTTTTCTTTTTTGTGTCCCCCGTTATATTGTGTATTAAACTCAACTCCTTGGCAGTTGGGCTCTGGAGCGTGCCATAGGGCGTTACACGCTGTAGATTCTCATCCTTTACATCCAAACCCCTGTTTTTATACTCTGCTCAAAAAGAGGTGAAAACAGCAATAATACAGTGGGAGCTTAGCTGAAGTGACACACGATGCCTTGTGATGCATGGAAGGCACCTCTCGTTTGACTACAGTGTTCCTCGTGCCAAACTGTACCTTTCTGAAGAATGCTCTGGTATGTTCTTCTGTGTTTTCTGGGAAAAAACCCAAAGGTTACAGGGATCGCCCCTCTCCAAACACTGATGTGGGGCAATGCTTATGAAAAGTAATTAAATATGCTCTTTGTCTTTAGTGTTTCTGTTCCTGGTAGCTGCTCTGAAAAAACAGCAGGTCTGATGTCCCAGTGCAATACCCAGGTCTTTGTTTGGCCCTTTGAGACATGTCAGGTTCTGCCGTGTCTGCAGACCCGCTTTGGGCTGCAGGTTTCCTGCCCCTCTCTCTGTTTGCCAGGAATCAGGTAGGTATAAAAGTGCCAGGTATATGTTGAACTGTGGCTCATGCTCCCAGTACGCTGCTTACACATTTCTGTAATTAAAATGGACCTGAATTATGGCAAGATTTTCAGAGATTGTAAAAAGTAGTCATATAAACGGCATGAAAGTGAAGTATTTTGTCACTCTCTGGTTACCATGGGGTTAATGTTTTGTTCAGTGAAGTGAAATAAATATAGCACAAGTAAAAAAAGAATGATTTAGATTTTGAGGGTGTAAGTAGCAGTGTGCTATTGTACCAAGTAATGATTTTCTGAGGCTTGCATTTTCTTTCTGATAATAAGAGGATATCCTTTGACAAGGGTAAACGGTTTTCACATTGAAATGTCAAAACTTGAAATATTTTTGGAAGTCCAAATGTGCATACTGTGTTTTATGAAGAGAGCGCTTCTAAATGGAGGGCTGATGTTATGATGGATTAAAAGAAAATTAGGATTTTGAGCAGCATATAGGATAGAACAAAACAATCTTGAAGTTTGCTCTGTAAAAAGATGCAAGTAAATTAACAATTCTTATGTTTTCTCCTTCATAAGAACATCTGTCTTTTGTCAATCTGATATCAGTATTTGCTAAGGGAGCAGTTGGTCAATATTGAAATTAATACGTTGTACGAGAATCACTGATGTACTGATATTATTCAAAACTTGATACTTTAATTGAGGAAAACAAAAATTTTACACCTTCTGGAAAAAAGATACAGGCCATGCATGGGGTTTATAGCATTGACCCAAACATGTTTGGTCTTTTCATAAATTGATGATCCCACCAAGAGAGCAAAATGTGCATAACACATAAACACCAAAACAAAGCCATGACTTTTAAAGGATAATTTTTCAAAGCTATGAAGTCATACATAAAACTTGCACAGAACTTTAGTGCTCCATATAAATAGTCCCATTGTGTTCTTTTACTTTCTGTGACTGAAGCCAAACTTTATGCAACTACTTAAACAACAGGAAAATTAGAAAAGAAACTAGGTGGGACAATGACAAGCCAGTTAATGAACTATGTAGAGGAAATAATCTATTAAAAGTATTTTATATAATGGGGATAATATTCAGTTTTTTAAACATTATTTCTCTTTAAAACGTCATGTTAGAAGAAAATGTCAGCTCTTGATGACTAGAGTGAAAGACTTGCAACAGTAGACAATATATATTGTTGGCCTCATCTGAGATACTAAGGTGTACACTGAAACACAGTGACTTAAGTTTGAAATCCTGGTAGGAAAATGCTATATCCGCAGCTTGCATAAATCTCTCTGCCGTTGGAATACACGGAGCAACTGCAGCGTCTGCCAGGTGAGCTTCGTGCCCAAGCAAGGGGCCTCATTTGCAGTAAGTGGGGCTTTTTGGCACGAAGTTTAGGAGCTACTGATCAGGATCTAAGATCTGGATTTAGCTGGTCACTTACTCTTTAATTTATGTGCTTTGCAGAATTTGGGTGTTAGTTCATCAGCTGAAGAAGAGGTAGAAATAGGGAGCTGTGCTTCAGTTAGTCTGGACTTCACTGGATGGCAGCAATCCTCTGAAAACGCCTCGGTAGACACCAGTTTGTCAAAGAGACCGTTGACAGGACGGAACGGCTGAAAAAGCTGTGTAAGCTCTTCCCTGGCAGTTGCTTCAGTCTGAGTTTAAAGAAAGTGTTGTCCTGATCCCTAGGCTGGCCATCACTGTCACGAGAGAAGTATATGAAAATGTGTTGATTGGGGGAATAACTGCCTTTTTCAGTTCTTTAGTACATTTTTGACTTAATAAATTTTCAACTGCTTTTGGCTCAGAGATGAAGTATATTGTAATGTTAGATAGGAACATTTTATCTTTGATTTTTGGCCTCAAATATGGGTTCATTGCGGAAGGATGATGATACTTCTTTGCTATGTTGTTGATTCATACCTTTCTTCCAAAAACTGTGAGCCGTAACAAATGGCTAAGAACTGTGAGGCATGGTGGACAGAGTCCCGCAGAAGTCATTTCAAACAGTAACGGCTGACGACCTCAGATGTGGGGGGGGGAAAGTGATTATATATGGCATGTATCCAGAAGGACATGAGTCCCCAGTCTAGAGCCGTGGGGTTTGGACTCTTTGAGCCCTGGAAACAGAAGTGATAGTGCACCAGTGCTCTCTAGTGCTTTAGCCTGCGTGATGTCCCAACTGTTGCCAGACTTCCAAGGAAAGTACTAAGATAGATCCAGCAGATCTTCTCCTTTTCTGAAGGCAGAGCCTCAAAGGCATGCTCTTGAGCTGCAGAGGAGGCCACCGAAAGCCAAGAAAGCCTGGAAAGAGTCTCAAAAAACAGTGAAACAGTTGAACCTACGTAAGGTTTAGTGTAGACGAGAGCCCTCCGTGGGGAGTCGTGAGGAAGGTCCAAGGCTGGCAAACCTGCTGTCCTCCAAAGGCAGGAGGATGAAGCCATGCTCAGTGGTGCCAGAGGTGCGTGGTTTGAAGAGGGGGGACTGGAAGCCAGGGAAGACGTTGTGGTAAGCAGTTAATCTTGGATGTTCCACAAGACTTACGGCCACGCTAGCAGCAAGCTCATAATATTTTCTCGCAGGCAGGTCAAAATGAAAGCAGAATTGCAAGGTAGAGAAAACTGTTCTCCCTCACTTCTTGTGACGGGGCGTTCACCTTCATATGACATTGGTAAAATGAATCCGCCTGTAACTCATTTCTCATGCCAGCACTGAGGGGAAAAAAAAAGCACAGTGCACGTGCCAGAGCTGAGTACATAATGCATAGCAAGATGCACTGATTAAGGGACACTGGTTTTTCACCGTGAAGCCAAGAAGGAACTTAATCTGCCTTAAAATAAACAAATTGAAAGAGGCATTTGCTCCTTTCATTTTTAGAACGAGACATGTTATTCACACTTACGTCAGCTTTTTTTCTCACTATTTTAAGATGATGTGTTTAACTCAAAAGAGAGGAAAAAAAAAAAAAAGGCTGGGGGGGAATCAAATCCAAATGATGGTCAAGAAAGGAATAGTTTACTCTTGGCTGATGATCTATAAATGCCCAGAAGAAACTAATCCTGCAGAAAAGTGAGGCAGAGTTGGAGAATTGCCCGAGTCATTGTAGCTGCACTTTTCTCAGCCTGGAGACATTAATAAGTCCACAAAATGAAACCTCTTCACACCCTGTCACCTTGTCTGTCAGCCTGTTGCATCTTGAGCAGTTAAGTTTCAGAACTTTAATGGTTTTGCTATAAAAAATTTACTCATCTGGAACTGATATATAAAATCTTAGGATAGAATAACGACCTTTAATAAAGAAAAGGACAGAAAACCTCTTGTGGGAAATTGTCTTGGATTTGGAGTCTGAATAAAGTCTGAAGATGTGTTTTGCTTTCTCTGGTCCCAGTATAGGTAGATATCTATGGGGTATTGAAAAGGCAGAAAATACTGAAGAAATGAACAAACCTGTTCTAGATTCTGTGATCTCTTTGGGCCCCTTAGGCTAAAATTTAAAGAAACAACATGCATAATGAGGTAGCTGTTTCTCTTTTATTTAATTCATTTTCTTCAGTTTAAGTGAGTTCATTCAATGATAAGAAGAGCTTAGAAGTTTTCTTCAGGGGAAAGAAAAGAATTATTTTAAAATATGAATTCAGTTGGTGGTCAAAATTTCTTTTGCTTAGTTGAAAATGGCTTCCTGATAATTGTTTTTCAACTGTCTGGCATATTTAATGAGTTTTTTTAATTAGCAAACAATTTTTTTCCCCTGCATGTGGAAAAAAGGTATATAATTACTTCAACTCAAAATCAAGCAATTGCTCAGTCTTTGTAAAAGAAATTGATGTTTAAGAGAGATTAGATGCAGAGAACTATTTCATTGAGTGACTGGCTTGAAACAATGGATTGAAGAAATTCTGAAACAAAGGGCTTTTTAGCTACAGCTGGGAAGTTCATGCCCCTGCAGCTTGGTGTTGTACAGTTATGTACATAAATCCCGGGTTGGGTTGGGTTGCTGGGGGGCTCTGGTTACTCTTGAGCTGATGGCCCGTTCACATCTACACCTATAGGCGAAGGTGGTAACTCACTCTAGGGCGTTTTGTGCTCGGTTTTAAAATAATGTGGTGGGCACAGTCTGTGAAGTACACATGCAAGTTATGAACTTGCATTATTGTTCTGAGTGTTAGCCAAATTTTTTCACTTTTATTTTTTTGTTTGTGACAAACACAGTTGGTATTGAATGCTAATAACGTTACATTTTTCAAGGCAAGGAAGTACATCGTGTTCAGGCATCAAACCTGTTCTTTTTCTATTTTAGGGGACTAAAAAGCACACAAATAGCCCCTTGTCCTCCCCCCCCCCCCTTTTTTTTTTTTAAATGTAACTGGAACATCAGGGTAGGATTTAGAAGTATGATAATAACTCATTCCTTGGGCACCCAGTTTGTGTACCAAAAGTGAGTTTTTGCGAGTAAAAAAAATGCTGGACTTTAAAACTTTCCCCATCCACCATTGTTTTTACAGCGTGTTTTACCGTGTTTTTCATTTGAACATTTCATACTAGATTTGGTGCTGAAATAAGAAATTTAAACAGTTGCCTGAGCCCAGACTATGGGAAGAGGCGAGCTTGGTAACCGAGGAGTGCAGTTAATTGTAACGGATCCAGCAGACAGTTGCGTTACCAAGATGTAGCCCTATCTAGCTCATGCTTTGAGGAGCAATTGGGAAGATACAGCGACCCTCTTCCTTCCGTCGACGGTGGCCCAGGGCTTGCTTGCCTGCACCCGAGCACTTGCGCCTGGGGCTGGGGTTTGGGCTGTGCCTGCTCCTCTTCCAGCTGTTGTAAGCAGTGGATGGGTAATTGGTGCAGGGATAAAACACCTTTCCCTATAAAAGCAGTCACTGCTTTTAACTTCAGGTGACTTCATTTCCATATTAAAACTGCTCTGTTGGGTAATGTTTGTAATTCGATAGATTTATTCAGCAGTTCATGAAAGTTGCTGGGGAGTCTTTGAAGAGTTTCTAAAATTGCACGCAAAACTTTAAAATCCATTTTGTGTCGAAGTAACTTTCTCCATATGGCACCAGTGCTTTGTGTATATTTTTGGTACCTTTTTCCTTTTTATCTTTATGACTAAATGTGCATGTGTTAAAGGTTTCTCTCATCTAATCTGGTGGTGTTTTTCTCCCATGAAATCCTGTTGGTGGTTCTATAGTTACCGCCACAGTAACATCTGATGAATCCCGCTTCAGAGGGGAGAACAGGCAACAGGAGGCGGCAAAATGGTAATGGATGAAAAAAATCCTGCCACCTTACACAAGTTGCGTGCCACTTATTAATTTAGTTCTGCTGACTGCCCCGAGGCGATGTACCCAGAGGGCTCGCTGTGAGCGATTGGCGTGTGCCCAAATCACTCCTAGAGCCTTGTCAGCTGCCCGATGACAATATTTGGGTTTAAATTCCTTCTCCTGTTCGAATTATTGTCTTCTCTCTAATGATGCAACATGTTATGAATATTAAGTGTTTCGGTGAACTACTGACTGCTGTTCTTGAAAACCTGTGAACCCGGTGATGAGCTGAGATGTTAGTCCTGCACCTGGGGTATGGAAGTTGTGTACAAAACGGTTCTTGCTTTTTAATTTGTAACTCTCCAGCAGAGAGAGTGCAAAGACAGTCGCCTGTACTTCTTGGTAAGGAGTGCTGTTCACCGTATATTTGCACAAAGTGCTTTTCATCCAGCAAAAATGATAGTGAACGGGTAAAAGCGGGCAGCAGGCCGCGGTGCCCGCACTGGGAGGCGTGCGGGGGGTCCCTGGGGCTGAAACCGGCAGCGAGCAGCTTTCGTTCCTTCCCCCGGGGCCGCAAGTGCGGCTCCACCTTCGAAAAGTCCCCGTAAAATCGCTGCATGGCTCTTCTATACAAAGACAACCTCCCTAGTATGAGACATGTTGTTTGTTAAAAGTTTTTTTTTTTGGCAGAAATAAACTTTTTGTAAACTTCAGCAATTGTCCCTATCGTCAGGACTCTGCCATGCTGGAACCTCTCCTGTGAGAATGAGTATTTCTAGGCTGTTTTCCTTAATATGTGTTTTGAACAAACAGATAAACGCACTGATATCTGTGTATAAAGTTATGACTTCGGGGATGTATTTTTACAGTTTATGTCTGCTGTCTTCTAACAAACGGGGTTAATTTTGTTGTAAAACCTTTAAATCCAAGAGAACTGGAATCCAACTGCTGTCCCATGGTTTACACTAAAATCTCCCAACTATTTGTGTAACATAGTTTGTTATGTAATTTCTGCAATAACTACAGATGGTTTGAGCTGCCAGACATCCATTTGAAAGATAGTTTCCAGAAAACATTTTCCAACTTGTTAGTTGATGTCTGCAACCCTGTAATGTGGCATATACTTGAGAACTTTGCTATAGTTTATATCACGGAGCCTGAACATGCAATAAAAGTTATTTATCAATAATTGACCAGTGTTCACTTAATTCAGATTTTACTGAAACTTCACAAAATTTTCTTATTATTTAAAATACAGGCTGAAATAATCTGTGTTGTTTGGTTTTTTTTTAAACTTTGAGCATGTGAAGAGGTCTGACTGATGTCAGCTGAGCTCATACCTGTCGTTAATTAAATACGTATGTGTGTATGCATGTGTGCATATATATACACGCGCATGGATTCTTCCAATGTTGATGCAATAGTGATAGCTGAATTTAATACACCCTGATGTAAGCAGCCTCTGGGGCTACTGTAAAATACGTACAAGCAAAATTCAGCTCCGTTGTTGAGGGCACGGCTGGCGAGTGTCACGTTAGTGCCTCGGGGAGACCCGTTGGACGGGCTCCTTCAGGAGCGGACGTGAACCCCTAATTTCCGCCACGGGAGCCGTTCCCCAGCTGTGCGATGTGCTTAGCCTCTAGTCCAGCGAGTGCTGTGCAGCTCTGCTGCTAGAAGAGCCGTAAAAATACATTCAGATTTTATATAGGCCCAAGTGTTTAAAAGAAACAAAAAAACCATAAAGACTTAATGCATTTATGTGCTTGCTCTTACGAAAGCGGTCTGGGATGACATTTTGGGCTCTTATTACTGCAACAGCTTGAAGGCTTGCCGAGCATTGACAGGAGTTGCTTGATTCCGTGTAGCTTATTGCCATAAAACTCATGATGTAGGGTGGCTCCTATTTATTTGTTTGTTTGTTTGTTTACTTTGAGTTACCATCTTAAATCCTTTACATTGAAGCTTCTCACCTGTCCAGCACTGGTACTGAGTTTGACCTGTTGTGTTCTGTGTTGTAAGTATATAAATACTGACTTAGAAAAGAAATGTTATCCTTGTCATGTTAAATGTAAAATTATGTGTGAAGATGAAAACCTAAATAATCTTTTCAAGCAGGGTTTAAAAAAAGTTGTGATGCATCTAGCTTGATTCAATCCTCATTCACCTCAATTTGCAGTATCCAAGGCACTGAGATGCTTTTTCTTCCTTTGTCTAAGAAAAACATCTATTAAAGTTTTAAAGTAATTATTTTAATTAAGAAATAAATAGCTTTATGAAATACATCTTTCAATGGTCCGTTGTATTCTTTCCAGAATATGTGATCAAACCACAGAGCAAAACCGTTTTACTTCGGGGCAGATAGCAGCCGAAGATTGTTGTGACCCTGTGTAGCGTACGCTTTCGTCCCTTTTCTAGATTGTGCCTTTTCCTCGGAAGGTGGGTTTGACATGGAAAACTTGCTTCGAGCAGCTCAAAATGAGCCACCTCTGTTCGTGTGATGAGTTACTGTGGTGGCTGGCAAAGCACGTGTCACTTGGCTTTTATCTGGATGTGCTGACAGTCTTGGCAGTTTGGATTTTTGTCACTGACAATTTCCATGTTAAGGTTTTTTCTTTGATGTTGATTCTTTTTTTTGTTATGGTCGAAACGTAAGCTTACGCTTAAGCCTTGAGTTTGACGGTTGAAAGCACCTTTACTCTTTGAAATGTTGTACTTTACCCACCGAAGTATCTTGCAATACTCTCGTACAGTCTCTCCAGAGGAATTGTCTGGTGCCTGTGAATATAAGGCTATTGTAGTTACCAACAAGCAGACATGAACAGAAGGAATTGTCTTGTATCTTAAATAATGAAAGTGAGACCCAGTAATAACTCTGAAAATTATGTGATGCAGAGCCAGAACTTTCTGGACTGTGCTGTTAGTTGAAATTACTTCTTCTTGGCTGAAATTACTTCTCGTTGCCAGTGCTGCGTGGAAGGGTCTGTCTCATCTACGGATTCTACTGCCTTTGCTAAGGAGAGCCCTACTTTGCTGTAGGTGTTGCTAAATAATTTACATCTGTTTCATTTTCCCCTTCAGCTCCAGTTCAGACATTTTGAGAGATCTGCAAGGGCCTGAGACATGTTCAGCATCCTCTGACAAGTAAGTAGAATATATGGGTGGAAAAGGCCTTGTGACCGATTTAGGTCAGTAGTTTCCAGTTTGTGGAATCCTACGTGTTTTCTGCAGGAGAGGCAAATGTCTCTAAGAGGTCAGGTTCTTGGTGAATCTCCACGGTTGTGAGAGATACAATCTGGTCAGTATGTTTGGATCCTTGGAAAATAATACCTGGGTGCTCCAAGAATCCGCAGATGACTAGTTGAAAATCATTGTTCTAAGGTATATTTGAGTATGAATATATATTAAAAAAAAAAAGGGGGGGGGGGAACTGATTTTTGTGGAAAATTAAGAGAATCTGATTTTCTGTTGTATTTAAAGTTGCATTGTAGTCAGTCTCACCTACATCTCTGTCAAGTTGAACATGCTGGAATTGCAGCATCTGTTTTGATTTACGTCTCTTCGAAGAGAGAAGAGCACTTTCTTGCTTTTAAAATCTTAACATCTTATTTCTTAAAACCAAAAATCTCTTTCTATTATATAGTGATAATATTTAAAATTTGGGTCTAGCTGTGCAAGGTGTTGTACAAAGAAATACTAAGAAACCATCCAAGGATTCCTGAAGTAACCCAGTGAAATACGTGAAGATGGAGAGGAAATACAGGGATATATGGGGGTGTTGAAGGTGTGCAGTTATAGTGACATTTGGAATAGTGTAGTGTTATATCAGATGAAAAGCTTTGTAGTTACTATACAAATAGACAGGAATGAAGACTGTTGGAGTCTGCAAAAGTAGTACAGTTTACCCTTGCAGTTGAAATTGGCTTGAGCCGGGATCTCTCTTCAAGTAGCACCTCCGCTTCGGTAGTTGATCTTAGGGGCGTGATGAGAACCATATTATTGCATTTCATTCTCTTAGTCTGATTTTTAAAGAGTATTTATGACACAATTTTGTCTATTATCCATTACATACATATGCAGCCAATAGATGGTGACAGCTCTTAAAATTCATGAATAAAGACAGAAGTAACATTTGAAACTCTGTTGAAATGTGTGTTTAGATAATCTAATAGATTTTAAGGAGCTTTAAGGAAGCACTGGTAAGACCTTGATTACAGGGTCAGTGGGGAGCGCACCACTAGAAAACAGACAGTAAACATAAAGCCTTTCTTGTAGAGGGAGGCATCGCTTTGGGAAGGTGAGCGGCGTTTACTGCAAGGACACTCACAAGCGCGCTTATTTTGTAGTACCTGCAAGTGACTCATCGAGACGGGCAGTAAAGCAAAAACCTCTCGGTTGTGCGTGCTGCAGATGCTAGTCTCTGTTCCCCTGGTGATGGTCGTCTGGTGCTGCTGCTGTGTATCAAAGAGTAAGCAGCCACAGCTATCTTTCACAGATGTTTTTAAATCTGCTACAAGATCCATGCATGACCCTGATAAACACGCATCAGGGATCATCTAAAGTAATTATCATTGCGTAATTATCAATTACCTGTGAAGTATTATATCTCAGCTGGCTATTTCGTAGTGAATTGGATTGCTAGGAATTGGGGTCCTGAATAAAAGCCAATCCATAAGGATTTGTGGCTCCGAATTGTCATCAAAACCAGGAAAGGTGGAACTGCGGCTGCCAGAGCTGGAGGGCTCACGAGCGAGGGAGCCGGCCAGCAGCCTGCAGCTCCCTGAGCCGTCCTGGTTAGGTGCTTGAGGCATGAAAATGCGCAGCAAGAGGTGGAGAAAAAAGGTGTCTGTCCCTTTGAGTGCATCCTCTTCTGTTTGGAGAGGAGTGAAGGACACGAGTGAAGAAGCCAAGACAACTGAGAGCTGCACGAGAGCAGTTCGGGCAGTGCAGCTCTGTCCTTGGCAGCGCGCGTGAAGCTGCCGCTGCACGGCTGCCTCGGGCTGGCTTGGTGGGAAGCCGGGGTAGGGAGGGACGGTAGCTGGACAGAAGCGGGGGGACTAGGATGGGGACATAAGAAGTTAGAAGAAGTTTCTTGGTTGCAGTTGGGAACTTACTGAATTTATGGAGCTTGGCAACATCTGTTCTTACCGGTTGGTGCAAAGGCTTCTGAGCCCGTTCTTACCTCTGATAGTCTATTAACTTCGAGGCTACGTCTAGATTGCGGGACAGGCGCTTTTTGCCGTGTTTCCTGCGGTCCTGGTTCCTTGCTGGGGAGGATCATGCTGCAGCTCCTTGCTAGCCTGGCCAGGGCTGGTCGCAGCTGGGACAGGAGTGAGCAGCCTGGCTCCTTCCACGGGGCTGGCAGACGTTTGCCTGGCAGGGAACGGATGGCATTGCTGGTCCTGGCCACCCAATAGAACGTTTTTCATTTTTTAATAAATGCTTTCCTTTCATTGTACTTCTGTACCTGTCCCGAGTTAAGATGTTAATTGCGTATATTTTTCTAAAATTATAATTAAATCTGTGCTGGAAACCCTGGCTGTAGAGGAGAAGGCTTTCAGGAGAAGGTCTGTGGGAGGAATTGATTCCTGCTTGTGCTTGCAAGTGGGGGTCAAGGACACGTTTTTCTGGTTAAGTGGAAGAATGGCACATGACGTACACTGCCAGAAGCAGTTTCGAGGAGGAGGAGGAGGAGGCATGGAAAACTCGTCTGTCCCTCCTGGCGAGGCGGTTCGCGAGGCTGGCAGCAGAGCACCATGCGAATGTCTGTGTTCCCACGTAGCAAGCGTCCTGCTTTATCCATGACAAACCGGGACTTCATAGCAACCTAAAAACGTCTGGTTGGAACTGCTTCCAGTTGTTCAACCTATACCTGTTAAAATTACTTCACCGGATGAGAGTGAAGATGCAAGGGTGTCCGATGCTGGTTGGTGTGATGAGCTTTGGTGCTTTTGCTTTGAAAGCCAGTGACCTTTACCAGGATGCAAACATTGGCATAAAAATGTACCCAATCGGTTCAGCTTTTGAGTATGTAAAGTGCCTGCTCTGGCCTGTGCTGGAGGATGGGCTGGAAGTCGTGCCCCGTGGATGTTGTGGTGCTCCGTGCTGTCGGGGCTCTGCTAGTTGTGTGAGGGCTCAGGAGCAGGCCACGGGAGAACAGCCACGAGCGAAGTGTGCTGCAGCACGAAAAAACAAGCATGAAGAATGGTAACAAGAGGTATATATTTTTAAAACAAACCTGCACTTAATGGTAGAACTGTAATTAATTACCATGGGGAACTGTGTACTTCCTCAGTATTTTCTATAAGAATTCATTGCAGCCTCTTCTGTTGAGAGAAAACTTAGTTTTTAATGATTCTGTGCTTCCTGTAGGAGGATATTTTACATACTTTTGATGATATTCTGGTTGTCCATGTAATGCCTAGAGTGTGTGGCTTCTATTTATTACATCTAGCTTTAATTTTGTGGGTAGTAGCTAGTCTACCACACATGTTAAAAACATCCAATTTAAAAGTATTTTTGAGAAATTTTGTAAAAGTGAATGGCAAGGCTTCACCTTCCCAGTCATATTTTCTATATCTTTGGAGACTGCCATCTCCAGACTTGCAGATGGTGGACTATAGTTTCTTTATCAGCAGTCAGTGACTTGCAATTAATTTTGGTGATATTATAATCAAATTATTGTATATTCTATTTTGTGCTCCTTGAACTCCATCCTGGAGATGCCAATTGGCAGAATTGTTTTCTGCAGTACAGGAGACCATATGCTGTGGCTTAAGGGTCTGGCATCTGTGGCTTCTTGCATGAGTTGGAAAAACATTTTCCTTAGTGGAAGAAGAAATAGGAATGTCAATAATGAAAACAGTACTAGAGTTTGTTGATGGACTGTTTCTACCTAGCAGTCCTGGATCTTAACATTAGTTATGATGTGTATCCGTAGCAAAATCATTTGATCCTTTGATAATTTCCTTCACCCAGGAAACTTCTCAGTCATTTGGTGGGTTTAAGTGGAGTGGTAATAAAGTTTGGCCAGGTTGATAAGTGCAGAAGAATGTTAAGTAAAGCAGATCTGCAACTTCTGCTAAAGTTGTTCTGTTCATTGCAGAATTGAATCCTGCAGGATGCTGAGTGGCACCGTAGGTCAAATGAGGGCTTTGCTTTGGCAAACTTGCCACGGGAAGGCACAGGCCAGCATACCAAAGAACAGACAGATGGTATGTTTCATAACCAGCCCAGATTTTTTAAGTTGAGTTACGCCAGAAACATTTCTCTTACTTTATTTTTACACGAGTTAATAATCAGATATTTGCAAAACAAGAGAACCAAGTGATACAGAAGCTTCAGTTTTGGCTTTGTGTTTTAATATGCTTTTGAACATAAGGTAATTACCATTCTGCTGTGGAAAAATGTAGGCATCAAAGCTAGAAATGGGCAGAATATAAAACAGTAAAGGTAGCCTTAACCTAGATGAGATTTCTGCTTCATTCTGTGTCCTAAGTAATTTGTTCTTGCAAGGGTAGTCGTATTTTGCAAATTCTCGAAAACAAACAAACAAAACTAGGAGGGAAGGTGCCGCTGCTGCTGGATGCTCTTTATAAAGTGACACATTAGCAAAGTGGGTAGTTTGAGTGTTGTTTGTCTTTGCTGTATGTTGTGTTACAGTTTAGCCTTCCAGATACTTAAACTATTGGCTCTGAGTTATATTGCTGTCTTGCCTCTGGAGTATGGTAAACGTTTGCCAGTGGGTAAGTATTATCAGAAGTAAGGTTTTTCCACACAGAACAAAAACCTGTAGCTAATGGCCAGCTTGAATTCCTGTACTAGATACGCTGTTTCATTAGGTGCTTGAAGTTTCTTGCTGAAGCTTGAAAGGTGTAGTGATGGTCTGTGTGTAGCTTAGGCTCAAGTGCACATTTTGTACCGAGGAGAATACTTTCAAATAGTCCATATTCAGACTTCTACATCTTTTAATATCTGGGAATCCCAAATGACATTATTTGATATTAGGGCATGAGGACTGAACATTTCAAAGTGTTACTGTGTGCTGCCCTGCAGAATCTCACTTTTGAGGTAAGTACGTACCCACCCTGTTGGTGACAGGTCTAGTTATGAAACTCGCTGAGCCCTTCTGCAGAGAATACGTTTCTTTATACTTTCTTAGTATTTTAGATGCAAATCCCTATTATTGCTCTTACTTTTACATACTAAAGGACAAGCCAATATTGCTCCAGAGTATGATCCTTAAAAGCAGGATCATTTTGCAACTGAAAAGCAGAAAATTATTTTTCTTCATGTAAATGACTCATTTTTGTCAAATGTGATTTTAAGTCCTTCTAAAAAATATCTTCTATTTTATGCTTTTCCACTGTTTGGATTTGGGGCTTCTTGGATCTCTGGAAGGGTGAAATTCAAGTTAAAGCGTCAGTGGAAAAAATATGAACAGCCTGCTCTTTGCTCAGCAGTGAAAGCGCAGCTCAGTAATTTTAATTTACTTCATTCAGGGAGTTCCTGGGAGTGGGAAAGAAGGTCACTGCTTTTTAACTCGGCTCCTTACTCCCCGGCGGGAGCAGTGAGCTGGCATCCTCTGCAGCGTGTCCAGATGATGCGCAGATGCCAGGCAAGTGGTAGGGCACTTGCAGTGGGAAAACGCCGTTCAGTATTCCCGTCTGTAACCCAGGACGGTCTCTGCGCTGCTGTGTCGGGGTGACACGAGCAGGACTGGATCTTCCCACTGCCCGTTTTGTGACCGTTTTCTTTTTAGTGTTTGCCAGTATTCTTAGCAGGAGAGTTACAGGTTTTGTACAATTTCAGACTGAAGGCCTCTGAAAGAGAATTAGACCATGTAAAACAAGCTTAAAACTCATGCTGACCCTTTATTTTCCCTGAG
>VZTQ01009301.1:58162-97151 GCA_013400755.1 Pelecanoides urinatrix
CCCATCAGACTTGTGCTCCAGGCCCTTCCCCAGCTTTGTAGTATGTACTCAGGGTCTTCTGGTCCCTGGACAAGCAGACCTTGCTAGTACAAAAGGCGCCATAAGCTATGGGAAGGGGTCTGACTTACCAAAGCACTACCGTTTGGACATTTCTGTGGAAGGTGAAGTACATTTGCTTTGTGTTTTTAATATTGGTGGCACTATGCCGTGCGACCTGTGGCTCGAAGTCTAGGCATACAAAAATGTTCTTACCCTGAATTAAAATGAACATAAACCAAAGTTGAATCTGTTTTAATAGCCCGGCAGTAATCAGTCTTGCATCCTTACTGCACAAGGAGGTGTGCGTGGAGAGGCCGTGGGCTCCCGCAGCTCCCTGGTCGCGGGGCGCTTCGCGGCGTGGCTCTGCCGCTGCCGCCTTCCCCCTCCACCGGCGCAGCCCGGTGGGCTCGGGCGCGCGCGGTGCGGTACCAGGGTCTCTGCAGCCGGTCCCGAGTACCACGGAGCACCTTCCTCTGCGTGCAGATGCTCAGACCTTCTGAAATGCCCAACAATGCTGTGCGGAGTTTGGAAGACTTCCGAATACTGCCTTAATTCTTAAAAAGAAAGCTCTTGGATATGGAAGGCATATCAAAGGTCAGAACACGTTCATTTTTGTCCTAGTTCATGTCTTGTCAGCCATGCAGTCGAGAGACGTTTTTTCCACATGCTTTTAAAATACTCCACTGTGAGACAGTTTGGAGTTAAATGCTCCTTTGCTCTTCTGTAGTTAGTTACTAAAATAGTTGACTTCCTTTTTCTTTGGGCGAAGAACATACCTAACTCAAGGACGTTAGGAAAAAATTCTTTACTGAAAGAGTGGTCAGGCCTTGGAACAGGCGGCCCAGGGCAGTGGTGGAGTCCCCATCCCTGGAGGTATTTAAAAGATGTATAGATGAGGTGCTCAGGGACATGGTTTAGTGGGAATAGGGGGTGTTGGGTTGACGGTTGGACTCGATGACCTTAGAGGTCTTTTCCAACCTTAATGATTCTGTGATTCTATGATTCTATGAAAATCACCTTTAACTCTGAGCTTCCTGGAGACTATTTAAGCAGCAGTCCCACATTAGGAAGATACTGTGTATTAACAAGGTTCGTTTTAGGAAGACACTTGACCTGTGGCAGTTGGCTCACTGCTTTCAGAAGAATGCGTTTACTTACAAACCAAGTCCTTTAGCCATTTCAGCCAAGCCTTCTTTTCTGTGGTCTCTGCCTCCCCTTCCCTGAGCTGAATAGGTATACCCGAATCACGAACCACACTTTTTATTAGTCTATGCTGTTGGCGACTTAATTTTTATTGGCAGACAAGTGGGTTTAAATTCAGAATAAGCTTTTAATCCTTCAAATATAAATTAAGTTCCTTATCCTGAGCAAGCATCTTTGTGCAGGTAGGTGTTAAGAGGTGAGGCATATAAATTTGAATCACGTGTGACCTGCCTCTGGAAACAGCCATGTGTCTGCATAGCTCTGTTGACTTCAGCGTGTTGCTGGCAGATAGGATTATACAAATGCCTAGGACTTTGCAGGTTCATGGCTTGATGAGCATTTAGTATTACATTGACATGGACCCTGCGTTCAGAAATTGTCTTATTAAACAAAACCTCCAGGCAACAATTGCTTGTTTAACCCATTTTTGTGTCTGCAGATGACAGTATTGGTCTGCTTAGCGATGTTTTGGGGAGAAATGCAAATCTCTGAATCATATTTTTGTGAATGTGATTGCATATTTTGTAATCAAAAGCGGTTTTTTGTAGTTTTTCTTTTTTCTCTTGTACCCTTTACACTTCAGTAGAGTGAGTCAAGACACAGGGTTCAAAAAATTGCTGCTCCCTAGGAAGGGCCTTCTGCTCCAGAGGGAGAGGTGGAGGCGGCTGCCTGCCAGAGAAGGGAGCTGCGGCAACGAGACGAGTACAGGTCTGCAGTGTGCAGCCCTCATTCTCCACGTTAGAGAAAGCTAGCTGGAGATTGATTTTAGAAGACAAAGAATTAATTTTCTGTGTCATTTTGGGATCTATATTAATGCTTTCTAGAGTAGTTGGGATTGGCAATACTCCTTGTTTTTTCCCAGACTTTCAGGATGTGTGCATTCTTGCCAAAAGGTGTTAGGTGACATCTGGCACGCTTAAGTTCAGGTCAGGACAAACCCACAGAGGTGTCAGCTGAATAAGAAAATTTTATTTCTTATTCTAGTTTTGCAGGTGCCGTCATTTGTATTCCTTGTAACTATAGTAAAAATAATACCAGATGGAGTTTGGGAACCCAAATGGGCTTTGCTAAATTTCTAGGCTTCCAGTCATTTGTCTGGTGTCTTCATAAATCCTCTACGTGCGATGGTGGGAAGGGGGCTGCTGGGTCTTTATTTAATGGGTTAATGTAGATGTCCAGTGGTGAGGATTCCACGGTCTCCTAGTGTTAATTTGCTTAACTATTGCCATCATTAAAAGGGTAGTTATTTCTTTGCTGAAAAGTGAGTGACACGTACAAGCCTTATAAGGAGAGAAGTGCAAATTTTACACTTTGGAAGCCTGTTAGCATTTCTCCTCGGTCTTCTCTTTTCCAGAGGAAACAAAAGCAGTTTCTGTAGCCTTCCCTTACAAGTCATCTTCCCTACACCTCTAATCCCTCTAGTCCCTCAAGCTTCCTTTGGAGGAGAAGGGAATGATGGGGGGAAAAAACAATGTGCCATGTACGCGCTGTTGCGGTGTTCAGCTGAGACCTTGCTATAGCTGACCCTCCTGGGGGCATTCTATGAAAAACAAATGTTTTGGTCTGGTTTGTGCCCCTCTGTGTCCTGTCACCCCTGCCCAGCTGCTATATTTCCCCTTTTCAGCCTTTGGAATATCCTGCATCCTCCACAAGTTCCCCATAATACAGTGGAACCTCATTAACCAGCATATTTTTGGACATTATTACCTTTCTCTCTAGTGAAATGTCACACTTCTTCAGTGGAGTGATTCCCGTGCAGGTATGTGTTTTCTCAGATATTTTACTGGTTGGTTTTTATGCAAATTCTATATTGGCATTTGAGGCACGAGCTGGTTTTAGACTCCGGTGCTGGTACTGTGCGCAGATTCTGCCTCTTTGGCCANAAGCTGGTTTTAGACTCCTCTGAAGTCACCAGTGCTGGTGCTGGGCGCAGATTCTGCCTCTTTGGCCAGCTCAAAATGTTACTTACCAAGAATTAGTTATCTGGCTATTTCTGAAAGGCTCGATGAGAACGATGACTAACGAAAGACGTGGCAGCACTGAGCTGTCCCGATGGTATCTCGCGAGAGGGTGTGACATTTGGGTGTGGGAGCGAGCCGCGGCGGCGGAGCGGCTGCGTCGCTGTCGGTACCTCGCAGCCTTCTCGGGCCCCAGTGTTACACAAGCACCTTGTTTAAGCGCTCCCCAAACTTGCATAAGCAGCTATAAATCATGTCAGCAGTCCCAGTTAAGGCAAAGGGCGTAGCGTTTGCAGGGTGGTTCTTTAGATTGATTTTAATCAGTTAGTTCTTGGAATAGATTTCTCTGGCCAGTACCTTCTCTGGCTTAGTGGTAATTACAAAGCTTTAGATTACTAAAAGTTGTAATTAAATTCCTCATTTTTTCAGTTTCCTTTTTTTTAAAATTTTTTATTTGCATGGAAGATCATTGATTAATTCCCCATTTACTTCAGTGTTAATTTTTTCCTAATGTTTGCATCCTATTTGTTTGCATTCAGCAAAACAAAGGTAGAAAATGTGAGATATGTCATTATAGAACAAAATCTGGGTATAATAAAAGGCCAGGAGAAAGTGATATCTGTGAGATCATCTATAAAGTGGATTAAATACTTACAAATGGAGGCAGGATTGTAAAAGTATTTATGGAAGTCGAAAATAAAAATCAGTTGTCCTCAAGCACTTTAAACTCAAATAAATATAATTATTTTGTCAGTGGGATATTTGGTATGAGGTAAAGGCTGCTACAGAGAGTTTATTTTGCCATCATAAGATACAAGGACATTTGGAAATACTTTGAGATAATATTCTCTGGGTTTAAGTAGGTAATCAAGTTCAGGTTTTTATTTACTGGAAGAGGGAGAATACTGATCTAAGACAGAACGGTGCTGTGCTAAAGCAAACGTAAAACAGTACAGGCGAATGCAACTTTGATTTTCATTCTGCAGCTTCAGAACTTCTTCCCAAACCGCCAGTGTGCCAGTTCTATCTGACAAGATCTCAAATAAATAAATAAAAATTGATAAGAAACCCCCTTTCTCACAGCCTTGTCTGTGTGTGTAGTTTCTGCTCTTTATAGCCCAAAAATGTCTCTGGGCAAGTGCAGCAATTAATTTTAGGCAAAGAAACATGAAGTGTTTAATGTATTTTTAGCTTTATTTAATGCAGTTAGTTTTTGGAGAAAAACCCTTGCATTGTTTTGCCAGGCTGGTCTCACCATCGGTCAGTGCTTTGCAGACCATCGGGAGTTAGTTTTATTCACCGGTTCATTCGCCGCTGCGGCCGGTGGGAGCGGTACCTCCGGCAGCGTGGGGCCGGGGCGGTGGTCTCGTCTGTGGGAAACCCGGTGTCAAGGCCGTGGCCGTGGGGTACCCGGTGGGCGCCGGCGGAGGGCTCCAGCTGGCTGGGGGACTGTAAGGCTGCTCTGGGCCCGCCAGACAGCGAAGCACCCCGGGGTGGGGAAGGCGACGGTGGAAAACGGGCGATACACTGCACTGGTCATTGTCCATCCAGCTCGGGGTCCTTCATCCATCACTGGCCAAAGCCACGTGCTCTGGGGAAGGGTCAGTGTGTCACTGCCATGTCTTACCCTGTCCCTAAAGAGCGTGCTGCTCCAGTGTCATTCATCAGAGGCTCGTAACGAGCGAACCACCGAGGTTAATTATCCTTTGCTCTGTCATACAGCTGCAGAGTTGGATGGAGATAGGCAAATGCTCCTTGGCCTAGAACAGAAGGTATGGCCCACATACAAGAGCCGGGTATGATGGATACAAAGAGCAGCAGCTCCCTTGGGTTTAGTTGAAAATACTACTTTAGAGCTTAATTTAAAGGAAGAAAATAATTTGGATCATGGCACTCTTAAAACATCTATGTACCCATTTATGAATACTTTCATCAGTTGGCCTGTGCATTTTAGTTCGGGACTACCTTTGGCAATGCATTACTGTACTGAGAGGTTTCACAAAACTCAGCCGTAGCATTTGCATTGAATTTAAATAATGCAAAATTGTGAACTGCAGCAGAGAAAAAGGTGACATACATAAAGAGGTTTGTTTAATATCTAATTTCACTAACTTAAAACCTTAGCTGCTTCTAGGTTAACAGGAGTGATCCTCTCCACTGAATGAGTGCAGGTGGTAGAAATCAGGGAGTGGAGGGTACAGCTGGGAGGGAAGGGCCTTCGCCTTCGGTCTTGGTGCATTATAGAAATCACACTGTGGGGTTTGTAGCGTTGAGGACTGGGGAGGGTTGGATAGGGTTATGCGTATGCATAGCGTCTCCTCTTTCTGCGCTCTGCAGGTATGTGCATTTAATTATACCGCCGTCTCCCGAGTACAGACTAAATCTCATTGTGTTGGGATTAGCGCTGATCTTCCTGCAGACCATTAATGGTCTCAGATGCAGGAGTTCTCTTTCTGTCGTGGTGCTGAACTGAGCTCTGAAATACGAGTTGTTCCCATTAAGCTCTTTTAGTATGTATCTTGCGGCAGTCAACAGAGACACGGACTTTGGCATTTGAGTTTTCCGTTGTTGTTTTCAGTTGTGAATTCCCAGTTTAAGCCAAATGAATAGTCCCTGCAGGATGGATTCATCCTAGCAAATGGTAAAAAAAGAGTGCATTTATAAGGAATGTTTAATTCGTAATGGCTGTTGATGGATGAGCGATATCTTTCATGTCAACACTACGTGGAATTTTAAGCTCCAAGGCTGGATGATGGAAATTAGCTGCTTAATTTAAATATGGCTAGTTTAAGATTTTTTTTCTTTAAAATTAACTCTGTGACTAAAAAGAAAACACTTCTTTGAGTTTCCAGTGGAAAATTCTTTATCCATAAATGAGAAGAGCCTCTGGCAAAGAGAGCCTATTTAAAGATGGGAGTCCCACGCACTTTCCTTCTTGGGTAACGGTGACCAAAACCACTCGTCCTTTTCCTCGGTGGCTGTGCTGCTGAGGATGACTCTGTTTCAAGTCAACCTTTTCTGATACAACATAATCATGGTTCCGTCAGCGCCAGGGGCTCTTCTCATTTATGGACAAGGAATTTGAAAGGTTGCTGCCGCTCCTTCCTCTTCCAGACCGGTCCCTGGTGCCGGGAGGCGAGGCGCCGCGACTCCCCTCTCCCTGCGTGCTCAGGGTGCGTGGGATGGGTCGTGGGTGCCGTCATCTTCTTTGAACAAGACGACAGAGCAGTATTTCTCTTCACCATCACCAGTAACATGTACACGTGTGTGTGCCCACATACTGCTTACAGTGCTTTAATACGGCCTTCGGTATTTGCCGTGTTTGGAGCATCTTCAAAATCATGTTTTTCTTTTTCTTTTTTTTTTTTTTCTTTCAGCAGCAATTTTCTGGGTCTGAGAGTTAACAAAAGAAAGTCGCATCGGCCCCGAATGCCAGAAAAAAATCAACTGCTTCCCAAGAGTAAGAGGAAGAAGAGCTAGCGCTGCAGTGATGTGAAGCTTAAAACCGTGCAGAAGGCTTAACGCTGAGAAATACTTCTTAGTTTTTTCCAGTTTTCAGTGTATCTGGGTACTTAATAAAATGCTGAATTTTCGCAGAACTGTCATTCAAACTGCCTTAAAATAACCAGGTTGGTGTGCTGACGTTTTCTGTTTACGGGCTGTGGGCCATCTCACTCTGGGATGGGACACAAGCTGCCGGAGCCTGGCGCCGGGGCTGCGCTGCCCTGGGGAGGCAGCCCGGGACAGACCCCCTCGCTTGGGGTCGGGAGGTGCTGGAGCTGCAGTTACCTGGCTCTGCTGGGGGCAGGCGTGGGGGCAGCTGAGGGACGGGGTGGACTTCTGTTCTACAGAAATATGATTTTTTTTTTTTTTTAAAAATATGTCTGTGTAAACTTACTCATTAGTATGAGTCATTATTTCAGTTTAAAGTCATTAAATTTGAAAGAAATTGGAAGGTTGTTGCACATTAAGTATTATAGCTTTAAAATAAATATTAGCACTAAAAAGTCTCATCTTAGAAGATGATGGAGTTTTGTAATAAAATAATGGAATTAAAGTAAGCCTGAACAACTGGGTAGGTTTTTAAAAATCCAGCTTGTAAGCAAAATACATACCATGCAAAATATTCAAAGAAGTTCTTACGGAGCCCTGAAGCTTTGGTCATAGCCTTTCACTGGGAACTCCGCAAAGAAAGCACAAAGTCTTTTTAAGATTGAGGGTCGTGTGTCTTTTGACTTTAGACTGTAGCTGTAATTGGAACTGGCCATTTTGCTTTCAAAAATATTCCTCCTCCATGGTAGCAGGCAGTATTTTTGTTTAGGCTAACAGGCTAAATCTGTGGTGAATATAAACTGTAGTAAATCCATTGAGGTAAGTAGATGCAGAAGAAAAACAGGAAGCTGATTTTGTTTGTTTGTTTTTTACTAAAAGCAAACCTTTTGAAAGAGAGTAATTATTGACTTCTGCCTTTTAAGACAGACAAGACAGACTTAAATTTTGTGGAGTTAGCCAGAGAAGAATAAAAATGTACGTGTGCATAATGGTCAATGTGTCTGAAATTTATGTAGATCAGTTGACATCAGCTGTTGAACATCCCTTGGAGGTTTTTATTGTTATGTTTTAATTATATTTGAGTTAGCAGCACTTCATTTTCTGTACGATGGTAATGATATCCACTGTCATACATAGAAAATAGCCTCAAAACCTCTGTCAATACTATTAGAACACAAAACGTGAGATCTGGCTATAAAGAGGAACGTGACTCTACCTCTGACACCCCCGAGGCGATGCCCCTTCCGTTCGCGCCGGTTGCCCCGGGTGCTGTAGCTGGGGGCGAGTCACAAACCACCCTCTCTGGGCAGCAGCAGGTATCTGAAATGACAGAATTGCTGTTTTCGGTTTTAAAGCAGGGGCTGTAAGGCTGGGAGCCCCTGACACGCTGACCCACTGCACGATGGCCTCGCTAAAGGTCGGCCTGGAAATGGTGGTGCAGGTGCCGTGCGCTGCGCGAGGGCCTTGACTGCTGGATCGGCAGGAGAATGAGGGTCCTGCGATACTGAACTATCTGGGAGCTTTCCTTTTTAATGTCGTGGATGGGCTATAAATGTGTTGTATCAATAGCGGATACTTCTTGTGTAGCTTTGGAACCAGGTGCCACTTGCAGGGTTAGCTTTGTAGTTAATGACAATAACTACTGATGTGAGATGAAAATGTATTTCAATACCCAATAAGGAGAAATAGCCTAATTATTAAGTAAGAACTTAGAAAAAAATCAATATAAAAGGTGGATAAAAACACATGAAATGTGAGGTACGCATTCTGTCTGTATTGGTGCCGAAAAGGCTGGTGCAAGCCCCCGTGAGCATTGCCCTGGGCGGCTGGCGAGGGATGTTCTACCCCTCCAGAGCAGAGCAAGGTGGGGAGCCGCTGCTGGAGCCGGGGCTGGGGCCAGCCCGAGGAGCAGCGGAGCCAGCGGCGCAGCCCGACCCCAGCCCTCGCGTCAGGTGCCCGATGGCCGGGGCGGGCGGCCCCGTGCCCCCGGTCCCCGCTGCTGTAGCTGCGTCAGCCGGTTTTACACCCACAGCCTGGAGCCGTGCGGCTGTTCATAGCCGTGTCCAGGATCATAGAATAGAATAGAATCACAGAATCACTAAGGCTGGAAAAGACCTCTAAGATCATCGAGTCCAACCGCCAACCCAACCCCCCCATGCCCACTAAACCATGTCCCCAAGCGCCTCATCTACACGTCTTTTAAATCCCTCCAGGGATGGGGACTCCACCACTGCCCTGGGCAGCCTGTGCCAAGGCCTGACCACTCTGTCAGGAAAGAAATTTCTCCTCATGTCCAACCTAAACCTCCCTCCCTTGGCGCAATTTGAGGCCGTTCCTCTCGATCCAGCCTGTCCAGGTCCCTCTGCAGAGCCTCCTGCCCTCCAGCAGATCAACACTCCCGCCCAGCCTGGTGTCATCTGCAAACTGACTGAGGGAGCACTCGATCCCCTCATCCAGATCGTTGATAAAGATATTGAACAACACTGGCCCCAGTTACCCTCGCAGCGGGTAACGAGCTACTGGGGTGCAATAACCTGATTGTTGTGTGGGTTTAGTGAGCTCCCAGATATTCCCATGTTGGTGTGTTTACTGTTCTGTTTGCAAAAAGCCATTACTCCTTTCAGTCTGTGGTTTAGTGAATGACGGCCTGTGCTTGCGCTGTATATTTGGACTGATGGAGAACCAAATTTGGCCACATCGTATTTTCTGCAAGGTGACCTTTTCATGCATCTATTAGAAAATGCTTGGGTTTTCACTGGGGGTTTTTGTGCCTGCTAGAACACAGCTCAGAAAAAGGAAACCTTGAAACCCAGCCTCCTTCCAAACCAACTCAAAGGGTGCGTTTTAAGGAAGAAAAAAAAAAAAAAATCATAGAATCACTAAGGTTGGAAAAGACCTCTAAGATCATCGAGGCCAACCGTCAACAGCCCCATGCCCACTAAACCATAGAATCATAGCCTGAAATATTTCTCAAGGTTTGAGGTTTTTAATAACGCCCTGAAGGTTTTGGAGCCTCAGTGCCAGCCAGGGTACCAGACAGCATAGGCAGGAGCACCCTTAACTCCGGCCCAGGCCCCAGCACCGCTGTCACTGCCCGCTGCCTTTGGTGGCTGCCGGGGCCGGGGGGCGGCTGCCTTTGCCGCCCCGTCTCGCCCGGGCACGTCGCTCCGCGCGGCGTCGTGCTCGTGCCCTGCGGTGGGCATGGAGAGCAGCCCCGCGCCTTTCTTGTGGAGACGCCGAACCTCCTCGGGCTCTGGGGAAACCTCCCCCGGTGTCAGCGGCTTCTCTGAAACCCCCTGGGAGCATCGTTCATCATTCCCAGCCTCTGGCACGACAGCTGGGACAGCGAGCGACGTCTCAGCTGCCTGCCCACGGATGCTGAATAAGCCTCTTGTTCGGCAAGTATTTGCAATTCTGCGCTTAAATGCAGACAGGAACACTCTGTTTTTGGTGCGTGAGCAATTGCTTAGTGCGTCTGAGAGGGCAAGTGCTGCCCAGATACGATCTTGTGCCGCAATTAGTTGCATGGCATCAGGTTTTCTACCAACCTTATAGTTTCTCTAAGAAAAGTACAGATTTATGCAAGAATGGCATAGATGAGCTGAAAACTGCCGTCTTTTGAGGGAGAAGATTAAAGTGTAAGTGTTGCAATTGATTCATCGCAAAAGGAACTTATTTATTTTCCTGTATTATTTGTTCTCTCTGTTCCTCTGTACTCGCAGGGCTGGGTTAGCATCACTGGTGTTAGCACTGAAACGGGGCTGCCGCTGCTGAAGGGACCTAACTCGGGTGCTGGGTTAAATTCATTCAATCATTGCAATGATACTTTTAAGTAAATGTTTGGATATCTTCTAATCTACACTGCCAACGGGTTTGAAATGTTTTACTGTTCGTTTCCCTTTACTCCCATCAAACAAAGCACAGTTTTGCCCGATGACATTGTTTCCGTAGCTCAACCCAGTTTTGGGTATAGAAATGAGCTAATGAGCACATCGTGTTCCAGACGGGAGCTCCTGGGAACTTCCTCGCCTCTTGATGGCAAAGGCCTCCGGCTCACGTGAAGCGTGCGAGGTCGCCAGCGACAGCTTCTCTTCAGGACGGGTATTTCTTATAAACCATTTGCCTGGCCTATTCGGATAGAAAATTACATCCTGAATTGATCCTGCGGCTCCCGTCCCGCAGCATTTGCTCAGCCGCGCGTCACCGCAGGCGCTTTGACGTGTGTGCGCAGGGACCTGCCCCCGGCCTGTTGCCGCAGCTCTGTCAAGCTGGGAGAGCTTGGTGGTTTGCCTGTAAATGCTTTGAATGAGTTTGAAATGTCTCTTTTTAGGGCATCTCTTGATATAAGATATAGATTTGAGTCCTCCTGGAAAATCTCTGCATCCTTCCTTGTGCCACAATTTTATCGCTGGTGATTTTAGAAGTTGAAATTTCCAGCAAATAATAGTGTGTCAGTGGCAATGCTGCAAACAAGAAAAATTCTTTGCACAAAATTGTATGAAGGCAGATACGTGAAGAAAGCTGAACTACAAACCAAAAAAACATCAGGAAGGTTTTAAAAAGTGAAATGAAATTTTCAGACTGTAGGAAGAAAGTGGTAGTCAAGGTTATCACTGGAAAACTGCAAAGTTCTCCAGCTACAGCACGGTCTGCTTGATTTACTGCAAAAATAAGTAAATAAAGCTACCATTTCTACGTGAGTAATGCTATTTATAGGTGCATATGAGCACGCCACCCAGAAAGGCCCCAGGGAATCTTCCTTTTCAAGTTGGAGTGTGAGATTAAATGACCTCCTAATTGACAGTTGGTTTCTTAATTTTACCTTATGACTTCTTCTCGCTGCCAGCTGTGTTTGCACGTGTGCTGGCTTCAGATGAACAGCTGTGTAACGCTCTCGATTACTCCATAACTATCAATCACTTGTATGGTTCTGCACCAAACCAGAGGCAGGGTTTCAGGATTCAGCCTGGGTTGTGGGGTTGAAGAGGAGTTTTGCATCCACACACATGGAAGATGGTTGAGGCAAGCGGAGTTCAGGATGGCATCTGCTGCCTCCGTTGCTGCCAAGCGCACGCTTAGCTGTCCTTCGTACGGGCGAGTGCTGGCAGACCCTTCGATGGGCTTCTGAACAAAAGCTTCTGTCAGTAAATGGGCCGTTTGTAAATGTGTTTTAGATCATTACTTTCATATTCTGTGCAGCCAGTTGGAGATCACTTCTGAAATGCAAATAGCAGGCTGTGCATCTAAAACCAACCCGTTGCCATTTTCACCGTATCTTGAGTACCGCTGCCCTCCAGCACCCACCCTGCCCTGTCATCTGTTTAAAGGACGAGGTTTAATAGCTGTCTGAAGATGGGCAAGTGCAAGGCGAGGTTATTTGATGTAAAGGTGCGCTTTATGTCACTATTTTAAGCAGCTGAAGCACACCAGAACGGGGCATCGCAAAGCCTTCGGGAGCTTCTCCTCCCCGGGCAACCCCCTGTACGTGCGCGGGCACAGACAGGTACCCGGGGCCGTTCCCTTGCGGGCGGTTGCGTTGTCGGCAACGAGCTGAGCTGCTGCTTTGGCGCTGCTGAGGAGGTGTGGAAACGGGCAATGCTGGGGGGATCTGGCAGGGGTCGGGGTGCCCGGCGTCTCCCTGGCCGCAGGGGTGGCTGTGGACGGCGGCGATGGCCGCGGTGCTGCGGTCCCGTGCGAAGGGCCCCGGGACCACCCAGCCGCCCGCTCCGGGGGCGAGCGGGGCTTCCCCGCCGTGGTCACCCCGCCAGGGAGCCGCAGCGTCTTCACCGCGGTCACCGGTGCTTGGGAGTCATTGCCCAGCCAGAGAGATAAAATATTTCACTTTCCTAGGGGTTTGATCGCTGGCGTGGGCTGCGTGGGAAGCCCTTCTTGGTACAGTAATGGAGAGCGCGGCAGTCGTAAAGAGCTTCATTAAAAATAATCTTTCCCCCAAAAGGCGCAGAACTGCCTGGCGACCCTCCTGCCTGACCGCTGGAATCCCTGCTTACGCGGTAAAACTTCACAAAAGCCTTTTAAAATTTCCTTCAAATAATTGCATTATTAAATACTTAATACCCCTCCCGATTACAGCTGAGCAAATAATTCACAGTGATTATTTAGGGAGGATCTTTAGGGAGGTTTAACCATGTTTTTTCTCACAGAACTTCCACATCTACCCTGTAAGTAATTAACAGTTAGTTATTGTTCATGTTGGTTGACTGGATTTTTAAATGTTCTGTTAGGTTTTGCTGTGATGATCAGTCCTTAGACAGGTCCTTGAAACCATTTTGCTGTTTTATTGAAATGCGAGCTCTTCTTCTGTGCTCCGCGAGAGGCTCTTCTGCCTGTAAATACTATCAACAGCGAATTTACAGTTTATCTACTGGAAATACTTGTTTGCTCTCCGTGTCTGCTATCCACTGTTCTCCCTCTTGTGCTCTCCAGAAATGAGTGAAAGACCCTGATTGCAGCTGAAGGGATTTCAGTGGAGTCTGGAATGTGGGAGGGATGCTGAAGAACGACCCGCAGGATTTTCCACCTCCTCTCTGCCGGGGGTGAGCGTCGCTGATGGAGCCGCAGGTACGGTTAGCGGGGCTTGCCCTGCCCTTGTGCAACAGCATCTGCTCAGCAGCAGCGAGAAAACACAGGAGAAAATGCATCCCAACGCTTCCAAGGCTCCGCATTTTAGAGGGTTGGCAGGGCCCCCGTGACGAGCAGCGATAATGACTGCTTTTACATGTCAGACACCCTCCCAGGCATCAGAATAGCTGCATGGGGCTGTCGCTGCCACAGACAGCGCAATTAGTAATACAAATGACTGAAAATTACAGAAAAAAGGCCAATTTACAGTAGCTGGGCATGGATCAGAGTTGAAACCACAGCAGGTTGGTTTTGCCACAAATAATTTAAACCCTTCAACGCTGCCAGGGCCTTGGGTCTCATTCCTGTGGGCGCTGCTGTCGGGGCACCCGGGTGCTGCAAGACCAAACGGAGCCGCAGTGGCTCGTTCCAGCCTTCCCCATTCTGCCTCCTCATAACGGGCTTTCGGAGCGCGCGGCCCCGGGGGGCCATCTGCTAGCAGAGGTCGTTGTGCGCTTCCCCAGACCCGCACCGCTGGCTCCTGCCAAAACCCGGTGCCGTGGTACTTGTGAGGAAGCCGGGGGGATGCTGTCGCCCCGCAGTAGTAACAGACAATGCTGAGCTGGGGCAAAGCCCCCAGTTCATTTTCGGGCGCTCTCTGGCCCCCCGGGGTGGCATCGCAGGAACCGCTTCTCCCACCTATAGAAATGGGATGGAAATTGTGATCGGAGCAGTGGGCATGTCATCGCCTCTGGGGTCAGTCATCAATGCGTCTGGGTTTATTTTCCCATCAGAGGGGCAAACTCCAGTGCTGTGAAGTTGCACAGATTTCCTTTCTTCCATAGGGTCTGTTTTCATGGCGCAGCCTGGGCCCGGCAGGCGAGCGAGCGCAGGAGAAGGTCCGGCCGGTGCGCGGTGAGGGGCGGCTCTGGGGGGAGCAGGAGCTGCCGGGGTCCGTGCCCGCAGGGGCTTTACTTCTCCAGGCGGGACTGGGAGAGGGGAGCCCAGCCCTGGCCTGGCAGCTGGACCCAGGCACGGCATGAAGAGAGGACCGAGAAGGCTGGGGTTTGTCACCGCCTGCCTTTGGGAGCTCCTGGAAGCTGGTCCAAGAAGTCTGTTCTCTCTTGAACTACATTGAGCAAATTCTCTAGCAAATCCCTTTTTCACCAGCCTTAACAGACGTAACCCACCCGAGCCCAGGTGCCCAGCACGCTGCCGAGAAAACGACTTCACGGGGTTATTGCTCTGAAAATCCCTTCTGTGCTTCCCTCCCCCCTCCTCCCCTCCCTCACCGCGCCGGTCCCCTCCAGCAAACGTCTGGGAGATGTCCCTCCTCAGAGGCAGCAGCGACCACCCGCCTCCCTAATTTTGAGAGCGCAGCGGGGACGCTGTCCCAGCAGACGAACTGTTGCTGAGCATCTCGGGGCAGAGCTCTGGGTCTCCTGGAGGGAAGCGGGAGCTTCAGCGGGGGGCCGGGGGCTGAGCGTGAGGCCAAGCACCGAGGGGCTGGAGCGACAGCAGCGAGGTGCCGACCCGGGCTGTGCCGCAGGAACGTCGGCGGGGCGGTGTGCCGAGAACCGACGGTCGTGCAGCGCGGGGTTTTCCTGCACCTGCTTCTTGCAAAACCCTGTTAATTATCACCGGTGTTTCAGCGACAGCACCCAGCGCAGATTTGGGATTTTTTTTTTTGGTGACTTTTATTTTTTTGGTGCTGCTGCTGGAAGAAATGCTTGACTGCTTTATTTGGTGCCATTCATAACAGCAGCTGAACGAAGGGTGTTTATTTTAGTGAAGCTCTTAATGACTGGAAAGGAAATGACTCGCAAGTAATTATAAATAGCTGAAAGCTGGAGGCGTTGCATAGATTCATTCGCTGCTGAGATATCATAGTTTTTCTCATAAAAACATCATGTTCCTCAGAAAGTTTCCTTAGAATACCTCGCCAGCCAGAAGAGGTGCGTGGTCGCCCAGGTGCCATCTCCTCGCGGTGAGCCCCGGCGCGGCAGGCGGCCTTGCAGAGGCTCAGGGGGCTCCGGGGACATCACCGCCGCTCCGTCCTCACGGCGGCTCGCTGCAGCCTTGGTCCCGTTTTGGCTTCGGTGGGAGCCCAAAGCCAAGCTGTCGCTGGCCGGAGAAGGAGCTGGGTCCCGGGTGTCTGTGGGGACGGCTGCCGCAAAGGAAATAATTTATTAGCAAATGTGCTCGTAAAGAAGCCACATTGACAAACCAGACAGGCCTTATTTTCAGCTGAGGAGCAGCCGCCTGGCAGTGACTCACCAGCACTGGGTGGTAGATACAAGCCGCTGAGAGCTCATAAAACTATCACCGAGGTTTAATGGCACCAAGCTGCTGGCGCGGCCGTGCCCACGCCGAGGCAGCCCGGCGCTGCCGGCAGAGCGGGTCCTGCTCCGTGGGGCCAGGTCCTGCTCCGTGGGGCCAGGTCCTGCTCCGTGGGGCCGGGTCCTGCTCCGTGGGGCCGGGTCCTGCTCCGTGGGTTGGGTCCTGCTCCATGGGTGGGGTCCTGCTCCGTGGGGCCGGGTCCTCCTCCATGGGGCCGAGTCCTGCTCCGTGGGGCCGAGTCCTGCTCCGTGGGGCCAGGTCCTGCTCCGTGGGGCCGGGTCCTGCTCCGTGGGGCCGGGTCCTGCTCCGTGGGGCCGAGTCCTGCTCCGTGGGGCCAGGTCCTGCTCCGTGGGGCCGGGTCCTGCTCCGTGGGGCCAGGGACACCGCAGCACCTAGGAGCCTTTTTTTCCCTTCTTGCAGTGCCCGCGGTTGTTTTTCTGTAGGAACCTGGAGCTTTCAGGGCATGACTCCAGCCTTGCAGACTGAGCAAAATCAAGAGGTTTTTACTTTGTTTCGTACTTCGCCGTGTTTCCAGCAGAGACCCTCGGCGGCCGAGCGCAGCCGTGCCCGAGGCTCCGCCGCGCCGGTCCCACGTCCCCGGCGTGGTGCCGAGGGGTGACACCGCGGCGCAGGGTCCAGCCATCCCGCCCAGCCACCGCGCTGGCAGCGGGAGCGGGAAGGGGAGCTTTGTGTCCGGGCGAGGGGCCAGGAGCAGCGAGGAATTCTCATTCTTTCGTTCTTTCTCGGAAGCGGTGGGCTGGGACAGCCCCAGGACTCCGCGTGGGCAGCCCTTCCCCGCACGCTGGTCCCTCTCCTCCACAGCCTCCAGCTCGGTCTTTGTGATCGGAGACAGAGGATCTGCCTGAGAAGAGGGTTCTTAGAAATACTTTTTACAAAATCTAAGTTGTAGAAACTTTCATAGAAACAAGGCTGTTTTGGATGACTTTCGCAGGCTTAAATGAAGTTTTAGCATACCAGTGAAATTAGAAAAATATGTCTGAACATATTTATAGGTCCAGCATCGCTTTGGAGTGATCTTTGGGCATATAAAATAATAATGGGTAGTGAGAAATATTATCTTACTCAAAAGGGAGACTGCCACATTATGTTTATCTCAAGATTTAAATTAACTGAAGTTCTTAAACATCAAGATGCCTTGCTTTTAATCCATATGCTTGCAAAATAAATACTTCAGCAGCAGGATTTCTGGTTGAAAACCTCTGAATGTGGGAATTGTCCTTCCCTCAACCCGTGTGCACCGTCTGAGCACTCAGTGTGTGAAGGCAGAAAGTAAGTTTGATTATTTAAATTATTTTGCACTCAATGATCTGTCTTACCTATGATAAAGTCCCTTTGGCAGGGAGCTGGTTTTTCAATGCTGTTGTTTTCGTCATTGCAAGATCCGTGTGGTGTTGTGGAATGTTCTTTTCTTTCAGAAGTTACTAAACCCCACTTTATTAAATCAAGAATATGATTTGGTGACTGGGAAAACACACCCACAAACCTGATTTCCAGAAGAGGGAGACCAACATTATTCTGAAGACTGGACCTTGCTAAGTAACCTGAATGGCCAAAATCTCACCATCTTCAAAATTTGGATAATATTTTGTACATCCACAACTCACATTTTATTTAATGTTTTCCCTTTCACCATACAACTTCTTCCCCTTAGCCTTGCCAAAACAGCTTGCCAGTTGGTTTCCAAGGGCAGAGCTGATACCATGCTTTTCAGATAAGGCCCCGGGAGGGACAGAAAAGCCGCGCAGCCGCCCGCTGCGGTCGGGGGGCGAGAAGGACGGCGCCTGCCTCCTCCGGAGAGATCTGGAGCCTCTTCCCGCGTTCCCAGGCTGGACGCGGCGATGGAGGCTGGAAACGTGACGGGCACAGGAGGAGTGGATGTCGGCAATGATGGCTATCGTCGTCATCGTGAGCCGGTCTGAACCACTCCACCGCCGCGCTCTGGCCGGGTCCTGTCCCCGCGCCAGTGCCGGGGTCCGGGCACCGCTGGTGCGGGCGGCGGAGGCATGCGGTGCACTCCTGCTGCCGGTGCTGGGGCGGCTGGTGCTGTGCTGCGGCGGCTTGATGCCGAGGGAAGCGGGACGCGGCCGACGGGGTCCGGTCCGGCAGAAGGCAGCTGCCCAGGCTGGAATTTGGCAAGGACAGGCAGGGTCGCGTCCGCGAGCAGGGCCGTGGGAACCGCAGAGATAGCCACGGCGGGTCAGGACCTCGTCTTTGTGTCCTCCGAAAATACAGGGAGCCGAGAAAATTAAAGGCAGCAGTCGGGTGTGCGATGTGCACAGCTGCCTGCTGTCAAGAACAAGAGCGAGTGTCTTATGAGACAAAAGAGATGAGAGCGAACGTACATGTGAAATGAGTGAAAGGAAGCAAAAGAAATGGATGAAAACCCAAATAAAGGGGTTTTAAAAAAAGAATTGAAAGGAATGAAAATAGAGGTGAGATGGCTGAAAGAAGCATGACGTGAGGACCAGGAGTGGTGAGGACCCGGCCGGGAGGCGTGAGCCGGCTGCGGGAGGGGGCTGCGGCTGCCTGCGGAGGTCTCCAGGGGCTGACCACCTAAATTCTTAAAACGCTTTCAGTAATTTTCGCGTGTGTCCGTCTGACGCGGTGTCAGGGTAGTGCTGAAGGTGCGGGTTAGGCAGCACCTGGACTGCTCTGCTGTGAGGGTGCGTTTCTGTACAGATGCATCGCCCGTGGGTCACATCCTGAACGTGGGGACACTTACTCGTTTTGTGGGAGCGCTTAGAATGGCTCCTGAGTGGCTACAGTTAATCACGCAAATCCAGCACGGAAACAAATGTCCAGAAAACACATCTGATGGCAATTACAAGGCAAAGATGGAGGTGGCTTCCCTGTGCGGCGACAGGCCTGAGGCTGATGCTGTTTCTCCTGCTCCGTGCCCTCCCGCAGTGACCAGAGGTGCCGGCTGGCAGGTGCCAGCACTCGGCCCCCGCCGCTGCCGGGGATGCCCGTGCCGCAGCACCACGCGCCCTTCCCAGGGTGGCTGCGTTTGCAGCGTGAAACATGAAGGCACGTTTTCAGGCGTTTTGCGATGAGCTGGGGACTAGTGGGAGGGCAGACCCGCTGGTCGGGAGAGGCTGGGATGGGGTCTTTCTGGGGTGCCTCCAGTCCCTCCGCGTTGTTCTGGAGCTGCAGTGCTGGTCGCTGCCGGGAGCCGAGCGCGCTGAGCCCCGGCGCGGGCCCGGGGCGGGCGATGGGAGCCAGCGCGGGGACCCTGGCCAGGCCAGCGGCCGCGAGGGGGGGATGCCCCAGCGAGGGGGGATGCCCGGCTCGGGGGGGATGCCCGGCTCAGGGGAGACGCCCCGGCGAGGGGGGGATGCCCCAGTGAGAGGGGATGCCCCAGGGAGAGGGGGGATGCCCCAGTGAGGGGGGGATGCCCCAGTGAGGGGGGGATGCCCCGGCGAGGGGGGATGCCCCGGCGAGGGGGGATGCCCCAGGGAGAGGGGATGCTGCAGGATGTGGCTGTGGAGTGCCGGGGGGTCCTGAGGGGCAGAGGATGAAACAGGAGGTGGGGTCTGTGGGACGGAAGGGTTGTGGTGGTTCTGAATTACTGATCGCGTTTCATGTCTTCTCTTCTGCTAAGGCCCCTCAGCTGGTACCAATTTTCGGCGTGCTGTTGATTTCCAGTAAGGAGATCATCCCTGCCTCTCCAGATACAATCACAATCAATTAACTACCGCTTTGTATTCTCTGGGAAAAGCCTTTCTTTTTAAATCCCTTGCTGGAGTAGCCCTGCAGACAATTTGCAAGTTTATTTGCGATTCATATGGGATCTTAGCTCACAAATGCAGATGATTTAGCTAAAGCACAGCTTCTGGATGGTGCTAGTCTAAATAAACGCAGAATTCTCACCGCAGTGTGTTTGATATGGCCACACAGCTACCAAAAGTAAACCCGTCTGCATTCTAGGAGCGTCCCCCAGAAGAGCGAATTATTTCTCTGTAGTATAGGTAAGCTGCGTAGGTGACTCATAGACATTGGCTCTGCTTTGAACAAAATTTTGCGTTTCTATCCCAACTTATAAATTCCACAGTCTCTAGTCTAGAAGCTGCTGCATCGAAGTACCTGTGTGCCAGAACCGCAGCGTTCCCAGGTCAGGTTTTGCAGACGAGGGCAGGGGCCGTTGGCAAGTTTTCTCGGCAGGTAGTGCTGCTTCCCTGCGGGGTCTGCTCCTGCGCTGGGGGTCCCACCAGGCTGGGTGCCCCCGCAGCGGGCGTCTGCCGGCCCAGCCGCCCTGCTTGCCCGCGGCAGAGCTCGGGGCTGCGGCTGCGGGCTCCGCGTCGCCAGGCTTTGCCGCGGGGAAGGTGCGGTGGCTGTCCCCGGAGCTGTCCCCGCAGGAGGTGGCCCTCGGTGCGGGGGACGCTGTTGTTGGAAGATGACCATTCCCTCCGTGCTACTAAAGCCTGTGCACGTGTTAAAACGGCAGTAACTATCAAAATGTTTAATTTTCCATAAAAACGTTGCACGGCCTGTTTAACAGGCTGTAGAGAGCCCCCCGAAAGCCTGTTTGAACGCGACTCAGTTCCCAGAAGTGTCTGGCCCAAGTTTGAACGGATTTTCCCATACGACTTGGGAAAGGGTTTTATAAGGGGTGAGTTTCAGTTTTGTTGCTGCAAGTCAGAGTCAGGAGCACAAGGAGGAATTTTTCAGCCCCGTGAGTCAAGTTCCCCCCCGAACGTCGGCTCCGCCGGAGAGCTCGGTGACAAACGACGCCGCACGCTGTGGAAGTGGCAGGTTTTATGGCACCACGAGCCATTCAGCAAGAGAAATGAGCTCCCTTGCTGTCCCAAACAGCCTTGCTGTCAGTTTATAGCCCTTCTGTAGCAGCAAGTTTAGGCTGGGACTCCCATTTCCGAATGTTCATTTTGCTTTTTTATGTTAGGGTCAGCTCAGGTCTGGACACTGAGCAGCTTACATCTTTCTAAAGACTTTTCCAGGGTTTTGCGAATCGGTGGCCAGTGCGCAGCTTCCCTGGCCCCTGTGGGCGTTTAGGGGATTTTGTGCCCTTTTCCTCCCACGCCTGGTTCTCCCCTCGCCCCGGCTGCCGGCAGGCGAGCGGGTGGACCCACAGGACCCACGTTGTCCGTGGGGCAGGGAGGGGGGAGCTGCCAGCCTCGGGGGGTGTCGGGGGGACCCCCCCACCCCGGGGCTGCGGGGTTTGCACGCCTCGCTGGAGGCTGCTCCTGCTGCCGGCGGTACCGGCTGCACTCACACCAGCTCTGTCCAGCTGGTCCCTGCATTATTTTGGAACGCCCTGGGATCGCTTGGGCTGGAGCTGGGCCCCCTCCTGCTACGGGGCAGCCTCCCCGCCGAGGGGGGGCTGCAGTATCTGCAGACCGTGCAAACAGGAGAGCAACCGCAGGAGGTTTGGAAAGATTTGTAGCACGCAGGGATTTAATCGGTATTCTCAGGGTTAAATGTACACTTAGGGACATGCCATAAAAGCTTGTACTTGCTCTAATCGTTTTCCAACTAAAAAGACTTGCTCTCATTGTTTTCCTGCCGACACCGGCCACGGTCGGGCTGCTGCCTGCCCCCTCCCTGCCCCTGCGGAGCCCCCCCTTTGGTCGACCCTTGCTGGGGCACGGCACTGACCTGGGGGGCAGGAGGGGGAGAAGAGGGGGAAGGATCGTGATTTCAGATAATTGCAGGTAACATTTTTTCTAGATATGGAAAAAGATAGCAAAGGAATAGTGAAGGACAGCTGACGGGAACTCAGAAAATAAGGAGTCATTTTTAATTCTACAAAACCTTCAGATGCTGCTTTCCCCAGCAAGAGACGCGCTCCGCTAGCGGCAGGAATGCCCAGGGCGCATCCACCGGCTCTGCAGGCCAAGCCAAATCCCAGGGGGGACGGTAAATAAAGCCCCAAAGAGGGTACAGGTGAGTGCATGGAGCATCGGAGAGCAGGAGGTGGTGTGTAAAAATGTCTGTGAGAATAAGACGGAAGCATTCTGAAGTAAAGATGTTTGGGGTTTTTTCCAAGTGGAGCAAACCCAAGTTAATTCCATCAAGGGCGAACTGAGCTGCTCTGACTTTTAGCAACCAGGGGTCTGGTTTATTGTGTTCAGTGGTGAAATGAGGGAAAATGAAACTCATCTGACCATTAGGAGCAATTACTCCAAAAGAAGCATGAATTGGGTGATGATTACTGCAAAACTGAGGGGGGTTTGTGCACATCCACCTTTTACCTGCTGAGCTTCCGAGGCACCGTGCTCCTGACCCAGCAAAACCCGAGAGTGTTTTCAAACGCTGGAATAACATCAGCCTCTTTTTTCCCCTTTCTCTTTCAGAAGCCGGATGATGCAGGCTGGGGAAGGCACCCAGCACCCCGTGTGCTGACGAGCCGCGTCCCGAGGGGAGGGGAGGGGAGGGGAGGGGAAGGGAGGGCAGCGCTGCCCCGCGCCGGGGGCTCTGCCTCCCCCGGCCCCCCCAGCTTGCTCCGCGCAGCCCTGCCACGTCGGCACGGCCGGCGGCTCTGAAACGGGGCTCGGCCCGGTTTTGTCTGCCCTGGAGCAGCTGCAGGTGCTGACTGTTATTATTGCCTTATTATGCTTAGGCAGGGCTCATAGCTAAGTTTAAACTCGCCCTGTTACGTTAAAGTCTCTGTGCCCCATGTGTGATTCAAAGCCTTCTCGAAGGAGGACTTTGCACGGAAGAGCTGGCCAGCCTGCGTTCTGCCGAGCCCAAGTCCCCACCTCTGGGGTGTCCCAGTGCTGGGGGGTTAAGAAGTGCATCAGAAATCGGCTCTAACGGAGCTTTCATTCCCGCCTTGCGGCCAACCCACCCCGAACTGCTTTGGGCTTTAAAATAATTCCGTTTAGATTAACATAAATAAATCCTTGTGCCTCCTGATGTAGTTTTAACTGAGAGCAGAGATCCCAGCAAACACGAGTACATCTCACGTGCCTCATTAGTGCCAGTGTCAGGCAATTAAACAAGCCTGCAAACGAAGGTGCAACTCAGACGCATCTGTTTCAGGGTGAGACCATGGGCCCGGGTAGTTCCTGCAGCTCGTTTGAAGGTTGATGGTGTGTGGGTGAGCCCCAGCACTCAGACGACACCCGGTCAGCCGGGACACCCCGGGAGAGGCACCCACCCGCTGCCGGCCACCGGAGCTGCCGGGTGACGTGGGTCCTGGCGTGCACAGCTCTGAGCCAGCCCCACGGGGAGCGAGCGTCTCTGCCTCGCTCTGCCAGCGGCTGCTGTCCTGGAAAGAGCAGTTTCCTCCTTGGGGAGTTCTTCCATCCTCCTTGGGGAGTTCTTTCATCCTCCTTGGGGAGTTCTTCCATACCGCAGGAGCATCTCGCAAAACCTGCAGGCTTCAGATGCTGGCATGATACTAGTGACCCTGTCATGCAACTTCAGCTGTTACTGACTGCTTGCCATGCACCACTGGGTAAACTGTTAAACCCTTTGTGTTGGAGGAGCAATAATATTGTAAAAAGCTTTCCCTGAGCAATGGCAAACAAGCCGGGGTGCTGCTGGCTGGTGACTTGGAAAGACGTTTGCATGCAGGGATGAAGCAGGTCATCAGTTCTGCAACATCTTTGATCAGTGGACCGGTGTGGCTGCAGGTAATTACATTTCCATTGAAAATAAGCTAAAGAGCCATGCTACCACAATAATTGGAGCATTAAGATAATGAAGCAATTACTTGGTGTAACAGACGAGAGGCAGAACAGCTATGACACATTAAATACAGACATAAATCAAACTGGTTTGCTGACGACCTGTTGAGATTCATTTTTTTATATCACTTATTGTTGAAGTCACCATCTAAAGTCTAAAATGATTATCTTTGCTGAAGATAGAGATTTTGTATACACTGAATGTACCTGTTTTGGGATCTTTCACAGGCAACCGGTGCATCACCTCCTCCCGTGGCTTTGCAGGGGGTGGGAAGCTTTGTGAGACCCTGCGGGGCCGGTCCCGCTGGTGTGCGGCACGTGGGGCAGGGGCACAGAGCCGCGGTCCCCCGCTCCTGCGTGACGAGGAGCAACAAACAAACAACATCGGCACGGGGCCGGAGACAGGTTTTTTTCTCCCTTTTGTAATGAGTTGTGAGTCCGTGCCGAAGGTGGGCAATTTTGTTTGCGCAGGTGACAAAGCCGAGCAGGGTGTTTGGAGGCGTGAGGCGGCTGTGGAGGTGCGGGTGGAGGCTGCACGGAGCCGGCATCCCTGGAAATAGGGAGGCTTAGGCAAAACATGTGGGTCTGATGGCCCGTCCTCTCGTTCCCGTCCCGCCGGAGCGGGGTGCGCGGGCAGGGCCGGGGCAGCCCTGCCTGCAACGCTGCCGGACGCAGCGCCGGGGCCAGCCCCGGCCACGGGTGAGCGCTGCCGGGTACGGCCTTTGCCGTGGGTGTCTGCCAGTCCCCTGGGTGCCATAAACGACTCCTCTGGGGCTGTTCACTGCACATCTCTCACCAGCCCTAAATTCACATAAATTGGATAACGTAAGGGAAAAAACAACAACGGCGAAGGAAACGCCGTGTCCTCACCACGCTGTCCTGTCCCCTCGCTCCCTTGGGCAGCTCCACTCCTCCGTCACCGAGTCAAGGGGCAACTGGGGAGCAGTCAGGGACTTGTGAACAACCGGGCTGGGGACAAAAGTCACAGCAAAGAGGAGCAAAGGCAGTGCTTAAAAGTGGTGCCGCCCAGCAAGATGTTGACGTGCTCCCTCCTGCCTGAGCAGCGCTTGCTGAGCATCGCCCTCTCTTCAGCAGAGCCCAGCTCTGCTCAGCTCTCAGCCCGAACGAGGGTGGTAAAGGCAGAAAAAACCACAATTGTATTTTTGAAGTGAGTAATCGTAAAGTGGGTTGCTTCATTCTCTTTTCACGTTTTCGTTGGGTTGATTTTTAATGGCATTAGTCACATTTTGTAGTCACCCACATGGAATGCCTTGTGCTGGGCTTGGTAGCACAGGGGGATGCGGGGTCCTGGGGACCCTCCGCTCCCTGCCCTGCACCGCTGCGGGCTCAGACCCTCTCCAGACATCCCGGGATCGGGGGATCCCGAGCCAGAGCCCCGGCTGCTGCGGCTCGCTGGGGTGATGGGGGAATTGCAAGCGGGGCAGGAACTCCCGGTGAGCCTATATGGTGCTGGCAGCCGGGGCCGGGGGCGATGCTGGGCTACGCGGCGGGTCACGACCAGAAAGCTTTGGGAACGGCTGCTTTAGGCAGAAAATCCATTCAGGAGGAAATTAATTTAGTCACGGAGCAGTTCCTCAGGCCAGGGCAGGAGGGCAAAACTTGAAACAAAATAATCAGAGAGACAGTAAAAATATGCCCCCCCTCCAAACCGTGGCTGGGAGCCGTGTGAAAAGGCAGCGATTCCCGGGAATGGTGGAGCCGCAGTAGCGGAGGTCGCCTCTGGCGGGACACGGGCTCCCCGCTTGCTCCCACTGTCCCTCTCCGAAACGCCACGGCCTGGGGGTTAGGCAGGGGTTGGGATGGGGGTTATCTGGGTTTGCAGGTGACAGGGAGTTTCTATCAGATTGTTTTTCTCCAGCAGGAATGTCTTTGGAAACAAAAGGAATCGGCACAGACTGTGCCACCCGTAGCTGTTGTCTAACGCCGTTTCCGTGCCGCTGTGGGTGCCGGTGGGAAAGCGGGGGCCGGGCATCCCGGGAAAGCGGGGTGAAGTGCTGCGGCGCGGGCTGGCTGGGGGAAACGCAAGTGCGGCAGCTGATCGACTTCACGTGCTGAAAAGGGCGACGGGGTTATTCTAATATTGCTCTTGGCCCCCAGGAAGGCTAGCGTTTCGGAGGAAGTAATAAGGAATCCACTTCTCTTTCTCGGCGGCTCGCTCCCTTCCGGAGCCGACCGTACGCCTGCAGTTGGGTGGATACGCTGCACAATTGTTTTCCTAAAAGGTCTGATTTTGAAAGAGAACTACGCTGACGGCCAAATTGTTCCTGTCTTTGTTCTGATGTTCTGTGTCAGAAATAATAGAATAGCAGCTGTGTTTTGTAGACACTTTAGAGTCTAAACAAGATGAAAAATGGTTTAATTTTCTGAAAATTGGTATAGGATGGGGTGGAAATTTTCCATCTCAACTTTTATCATAGGGGAAAATTCGTTTGCCCAGTGAATGAAAGCTTTTTACAGAAAGTATTTGCTTTCTTTAACTAATGCTGCCTTTTTTTTGTTTCATTGACTTTCCAGCTCTAATGTCTGGTTGAATTTTTTTATGTTTTGGTGGTTCACGTTTTTTAAGACAAAAAGGCAATGTTTTCTGTGGCAAAAGCGTATTTATTCACCAGTATGATAGCGGGCCTCTCAAAGAAGGGCTGAAATGCTTTAGTTAAGTGTTAAGGCAGTGAATATTCATCCTGTTTCTTGTGGTGGGCTCATGGTGAAAGCCTGGGTTAAATGCAGGTTCCTCTTCAACTGAATCATTTGGCAGAGGGCTGCCAAACATTCATTTGTTTCCTGGGGAAAAAAAAGCTCTGCAAATGAAGCAGAAACACTTTACCTGCAGGGAAGGGGGTCTAGCAGCACGTACCGAAGAGAAGAGGAACTGCAAAAAGGCGAACGTGCGTCTGTGTGTGGATACGGCTCCTTTCTTCCTTCTCACTCAGCTGAAATAGCTGAACGCTCTTACATTAAAATGCTAATGAAGAAACCAGTTGGATAAATTATAGCATTAAATACAACATAGTTTGCATTAAATCAAAATTCAACAAACAAACCAAACCCTTACAAAAAAAAGTATTTGGAATCAACGTGTGCCATTCTGCATTGGTCGAAACTGCAGGGAAGCTGGTGCGGGAGCAGTGGGAACAGGGGGATGTCGCAGAGCAAAGGCAACGCAGAAACGCCCACTGGCATCCCCAGCGCAGCAAGCGTGGGGTGTGGGCACCCCTAACGCTGCTTTGGGGGAAGGCGAGAGGACGGAGGATGCAATGGGAAAAGCACCAGTTTGGGTGGGGGAGACCAGGTCTGACCCCACGGCTCTGCTACGGATTAGGAAATCTCGGCAAAACTCTCTTAATTTCTCTGTAAAATACTGTAACCCCTGGAAAACAACTTCTTCATCTCCGTGGCAGGAAGCGTGTGCAGAGCTCCTGAGGCTGCCGGTGGGAGGCAGGAGAGCCTGCTGCGAAAGGGAATTATTTCACAATAATTTCCCTGTAAATAGAAACCCTAAAACTGCTGGTATGTCTGTGAATCCTGAAAGCAAACCTTCCTGATCCCTCAGCTTTCCTAGTCCTGCTGCCGTGTTTCGATGAGCTGTCATCCTCCGGAATCAATACTTTGTTTTCTTCACCAGTTGTTCGTGCACCAAGTCCTGCCATCGCCCACAAGCACTGGCTCAAGGGGAAAACCCGTCCCCGCCGGCGCTGCACCCGAGGTGTTTCACGTTTGAGATGTAACATCAATTCTAATTACGCACTCTGCCCTGAAATTCAGAAGGTTTTAATCACGGTTAGTCTAACCTTTAAAACTGGCACCTGATTTCTCGCTTTGCCCTCACTTGCTTTGGAATATTTGATTCAGTCAGAAGGTGAAGCCATGCAGCGAGCGAAGCTGCGCATGTAGGAAGACTTGGGCAAGACCTTTGGTTGCCCCAGCACTGTAACTGGGGAAAAAGGAGTAGCCGGGCAGTGTTGAGAATCTGCACTTGGATTTAAACACATGTGGTCTTTTTGTCCCTGGTTCATCTCGTTGTTCTGGGTGACTCCCCTTTGGCTGTAGGTGTCAGGCAGTTACTTTTGCACATATGAAGTGGCTTGATGAAACTTCAGTGAAGCATCTTTGTTAGTAAGTAATTTTCCATTAAAAATGATAGCAAGAAAAATCTTTTTTGATTCTTCGCCAGCTGCGGGGCAGGTGGGTCCCAGGCACGTCTCTCCTGGGCAGCGGAGGCAGAGGTGCTTTGAGGCGGTTGGTGGCAATAAGTACACCGCAGCCGGCATCCCTAAACCAGGCTGCGATCCCGATCGATCCGCCCCAGCACGGGCAGACGTGGGCACGCAGGGTCTCCAGGTGTGGAATTCGAGTGCCCCGAGCCAGGGGCTGTTGGTGTCCCCAGGGAGCGCAGAGCCGGGCTGGGTTTTGGCTGCCCATGAGCCAGGGACCTGCGGGTCAGGCTGGCAGCCGCCCCTTCTCCTCTCCTCGCCGCGGGAGCTGGAACTACTCTGGTAACATTGTGAGCTCAGCGAGCGAGTTGTGTCTGACTGCGGTTAGAAAGAACCTTTTCTTTTGAGGCTGACGTCTGAATCACGTCTCTTTTTATAGCCAGGCGGTCGCGTTGCTGTGATTGCAGCTCCCCGCCCAAGCCCAGCGCCTGCTTGGGTTAACGACCATCGTCACGCAGGGCACAAGAGAACATATTTTGCTCGTTTCCCAGAAAAGCGAGCCGCTCTCTGGGGATGCTCTCCGTGCGCCGGCTCCGCTCTCCCAGCGGGGCCCTGTGGCTCCCGCTCGCGGGGCCGCACCAGCCGGGCGGCAGCTCTGCCCGCGCTGTGCCGGGGCTGCAGCTTCCCTTGCTGCCGCCCGAGAAAGGCAGCAAGGACGACGTATCGCGCAGTCGTGTCTTGTAGGATGCCACATCCCCACCACTTGCAACAGCTTTTGACATGCAGGAAAATCAGACTGGGGCTGCGATTGGGTCTGGAAGGCGCCGCCGCCCCCGGGAGCGAGGGTTTCTGTGGCTTGGGTCTGCGTGGCAAACCCACGCGTGGCTCTCCCCCGGGTCTGTCACTGCCGGCCAAGCTCCCAGCTTCCACGTCTCATGGCGGATCGGCCGTTCCCCACGCCCTGTGCTCTGGAAAGCCTTTGGCGGGGGACCACGACATGCTGGGCTCCGGTTCGCACTTAGTGACTATTAATTAATGAGCCAGATGATTTCCCTTTATCTGGATAATGGGCAACAAATCACAGCTAGAGTTTCTGATTTGCTCATTAACTCCTACATTTGTTTGTTCAGTTTTCATTCATGCCTATTAAGACATCTTTGGCTGCTAGCTCCTTTTATCAGAGATGGGATTCACCTGAGGACAACCCCGTCACTGACCCTGATGGAAAGGGCCTGATTGAAAAGCCGAATATGTCTAGATGCATAAAGAATAATCAGTATAAAAAAAAATGTACTTTATTTGGACTTAGTTTGCATAAGTGAAAATTGCTGTACGTGTAACAGCTCCTCTGCTTAGGGCTTTTTAGAAAAATTGCTGCTATCTGGTACTCCATTTTGTTGACTTTTAAAGTGATGGTTGTACATGAGAAAATTTAATTAGAGGTTTAAAAAAACCTCTGATTAACAAAACACATAAAACAGAGTGAAAAAAATCATTATTACATAGCTTGCCCTGTTGCAAGGACCATTGTGACTGGACCCCTTTGTTCATACAGGCTGTTGTGGCTCTGTGGGGGAGTCCCACTCACCACAGATTTGGGGCGTTGTGCCCCAGTGCGTAACTCTTGCCCGGTGTCAACACACGTTTTAAATTGAAATGTTTAATCAGCAGAAGTATTAATTTTGATATTAGGAATTTTTCCAGTTGATGCCTTTCTTTATAAAGCAGCTATTCTGATGTTAAAAAAAAGTCTGGGAAAAAGTAGTCCGTGGTGGTAGGCGTTTCAGTGCGATCCTTCCATTTTGCCTTATTCAATGCAATTGATTGAATGCAAAAGTGCATGCAGGTACTCATATTTTAATAGGAACAGCACCGTGCATACAGCCTTGCGAAGCAGGGATCGACCCTGCTGATGAGGGCAGGGGCTGAGAACTAGTGAGGTAAGCAATGTGTGAGGTGAGAAAATGGAGTGTGAAACTGTGTGAGCACACAGAGCATGAAGCATGCAATGACGGGGGGGGAAACGCGTGTCTTCTTGAAAATTTAATGCAGTAATCCTGAAAACTGCCTTTAGTTCTGTCTATTCAGTGCATGCTGTGGTTTCGGGGGTTGGTTTTTTTTGTGTGTTTTTGCATAGGTGGTTTACACATTTCTTCATGCAAGGTTTCAGCTGAGAGAAAGTTTCATAATAATTATTCTGTCCAGATGAGTTTAGACATAGCAGAAGTATTGAACAGTACCTGCCTAGAGTAATAAAGACTGGATGAAGGTAGCCCACAATTCTGTGATTATTCCCAGGAGGTTTGAGCTGTACCTGTTCAAGTCTTGCAGGCACTGCCCCCGGCTTTGCGGGGTTTCCCCGGAGCTGCCGAGCTCCGTCCCGCAGAGCCAGCGCTGGGCACAGGTGTGTGAAGCAGCTGCAGAGCCGCTTCCACCAGCCGGCCAAAAAGCATCCTCCATCCAGCATCCTCCATCCAGCATCCTGCATCCAGCATCCTGCAAACAGCATCCTGCATCCAGCATCCAGCATCCTGCATCCAGCAGCCGTATTTGGGGCACCCGGAGCACCTCGCCGAGCGGGGCCGTGCGTCGCACGCGTGCACGGCGTGGGCCCGGGAGCGGCAGGCTTCCATCCGCGCCTGGGCGGCGGTGGCCGGGAGCAGGCTCAACTGCTGCGTGTTCTTCCCGAGGGTGGTTTCGTAACGCTGTCGTAAAACCGACAGCCAGGAAGAAGCAGTCAGGGAGCTTTGCTGCTTATATAAAATGGAGGTTACTTTATTCCTTAAAAGCTGCCTACGGTAACGGAGTGTCCCTGAGCCCTGTGGGATGCTGATGGGCAGGGCAGGCTGGGCTGGCTGCTGGCTGCATCCCGGCCAGGTTCTGCTCTGAATTGGAGATGTCTCCGTCGCAGCCGGGACCGGGCGGTGGGAGCCGAGGACGCGGCCGGTGGGCTGCGTGCCCCCGCCATGGGCCGCGGGGGCTGGGGGCGGGCAGGGTCCCTGTGCCGCGAGCTCTCCAAGGGCGGCGTGTTTGCTGGCAGGAGTAATTAATAAATGATCCTTTGGTTTAAGGAGAGTCCATTCCGACAAAAGAACAGATACTTTGGAATTTGAATGCCTTACCCAGGTGCAGGGATTCAAGCTAAATCATCACTGCTGCCTGCTGGGCAAGCCTAACACCAGTCCTTTTCTGTTCAGAAGAAAGTGAATCGTGGTGGTTTTTTTCACACCCGGCAGTGGAGGAGTCGCTGTGAGTGCTCTGAAGGAGAGCACCTGAATTCAAAATGATTCCAACAAATTGGTGAGTTGGCTCAAAACCAACCACCTGAGATTAAATAAAGAGAAGGACAAGTTCCTAACTTTGGGAAGGAAAAGGTAAACACATTACTGCAAATGGAGAATAATTAGTGAGGCAGAAAAGTTTGTATAAATGTAGCTGGGCTTCATTTTCGGAGCGAAAGCTTGCTGCCCTGGTTAATTACTTGGCCCCGCAGATGCATTCCTGGAGCCTGGGCTGGAGGTTGCATGGCAGGTATTCGGTGTGAGAGAAAAGGCGTATGAGCCACGGGGGGTGGGCAGTGTATATAAACACACGCTCTCACACCCACCTGTATGGCCATTGCTGGACTTATGCCTACTTACATACACATACATATATATACACACACATATATACGTAATTATCTTGAGAAGGATCGCAGTCCCTTTTGTATCACTCAGCGCAGATTTTGTTGAAGTAATGATAAGCACCAAAGTTGATTCACTTTCCTTTATATATATATTCATTGTATAATTTACATATGAATATATATTAAAATAAGCAGACATATATATTTCATTTTTGTTCTGGCTCCTCTATCTTTACTGTAACAAGGTAAGATGTTATGCTCAAATAGAAATGCGCCTCATTTTAATGGACAAAAACGTTCTTCTGTAGCTCTCTGTGTGCGCGAATTGAAGCCTGCAGTACGGGGCCAGTGCTTGCACATCGGGTACGTGGTGTTAGATGAATGATCCACACCTATGCGTATATTTAGTTAATACTTTAGAAATATTTAGTTAATATCTGGGGTGCCGGGAGGTGATGCTCAATAACATGTCACTTTGTACCTTGGTTTTGCGGGAGCCATAAAACTCGTTATTGCTGCAGATGCATTTTTCTGCCTTGGCTGGGTCAGAAACCGCATCTCCCGGCGGAGCCGTGGGCAGCAGCCCTGTCCCCGCGGGTACGGCCGTGCCGTCCCTAGCTGGAGCGGCTGCGGGGGGACGGAGGCGGGTGCCGCATCTCACTGTATTTGTTTTGCTTTTTATTTCTCCCTGCTGACCAGTGAGCGTTCAGGGCAACTGAAGTAAATAGCATGGAGTTATACAGAAGTACAGTAAAAAACAAACAGCAACGGTAGTAAAATTATTATATACTCTCCCAAAAGCTTGAAACTAAAGTCTTTTTGTTAAAAAACATATGTATTTATATTTTCACTATCCTGTATTAGGCCAGCTTGTTATTCCCAGGGTCTGTGCAGGCTCCATTGATTTTTATGGGCTTTGAGGCAATAATGGGATGAAGCGAGAAACATTTCAGCATGAACAATGTCATTCTGGAGCCACGTAGAAAACCCTCAGCCAGGAGGGTTCAGTTCCCGCAAGGAAGTGTGTGGAGAGAGTGTTTATTACCTGGTTATATACGTTGGGCATAACCCGTGTAACCCCCGCCACCCTTCCTCTCTCCCAGTGAGGGCCCTGGGGAGGCTCCAGCCTGGCTGGGGGGGGATGCGGGGCCGTCCAGACCGGGGGGGTGACGCAGGTGCCCTCAGCACCCGCCCGCCCCGAGCGACCCGGTGCCGCCGCAGCTGCTCGGTGCCCGCGGCTCCGTCCCCGCCGAGCCTGCGGCAGGTACGCCCCGGTCTGTGTGCGATGGGCAGAAGATGGGAGCGCACAGAAACCACGGACGTCTAACTTGTGAAGGTCTGCCACAACCTACACAGGGCTTTCTGGTTTATGGGATCAGCCCGGATTGTAGGATCAGGGTGATCCATAGCCTGCTCTAGTTTAAGAAGGGAGAATGGGGCCCCGGCGCAGGAGCTGGCATCCTTCTGCCTTTCTCGGCACCGAGCAAAAAACTCGTGCACCTTCAGAGGCTCTGGTGGGGATTTTTACTTCAGTGCTGCAGTATTAATGGTCATGATTATGGAAATGGGTGCTGGTTTAATGCCAAGAAATTCAGGCTCTTTTTCAAGACTTTATCTACAAAAGTTGAATGAGCACGACTGGGGCTTCTGCACAGCTAGAAGCAGGCGGCGCAGGAGCAGAGGCTGGCAGTTTTCAAAAAGTAGAGGACTTATTTGAAGGAAATGGTTTGAATCCCGTGAACCTTACAGCAACATGATGTAAAAGGATCTTACCACTGAGTTCTCTGAGTAAACTCAGAGTTGCTAGATAAACAAAAAGAAGGGAAGAGAAGAAATGGTCTTGATACGTGGCATGAACTCGTGCAAATTCTCTTTTTCTACTGCGAACACTTTCTAAAGCTTGAGGCTGCAGCATCCAAGTTGTTCCTCCCTTCTTCGTTTGTCTGTGTGCAAGCCAGCTTTTCTGGCTCTCCTTCCCCTCCCAGCAATGCTTTGATGATATAGTTTCCAAAACAAAACAACAGCTATCAGGACAGCTCCGCGCAGAGCCCCAACGGCAGGCTGCTCTGTGCGCTAGAGCAGGAACGCTTGAAATGACAATGGGCTTCAGCTGTATTTTTCCATGAGTTTATTTACTTCAGTCAATCTGAGGACTAGTTCTTGGGTTTGTTTTTTGTTTTTTTTTTAACTAACAAAAAGAAATACCATGGCCAAGAACAGGGTTTAGGCAGTCAGGTGATGTAACTGGTGGTATGACATTACCTAAGAGTGTAACAGTATTTTACCTGCATCTTAAAGCGATGTGTAGCATTGTCTTATGTTACCGCTAATCAGCAAACTCATTAACACAGTGGATTTTGAATAAGTGTACGGGACCAAATAATTTTGAGCATCGCTTGTACTTCCATGTTTTGTCTCCAAAGATTTGTTGACTTAAGTATGATACATTTCACAATATTGACTCTCAGTGTGTATTCCTCTGAAAATCAGCATACCAAATGGATAGCTATGTGGGAATTTTATATCATACTTGGGGATTTACTCATGTGCACATTTAAGAAACACAGGGCAACAGTCATCATTTTCTCTACCCTTAGTGTATTCCCAAGCTTATCTAAAGCCCGTGACATTCAGCAGCTTTTTATTGCAGCATTAGTATGATTTCCCAGGGAGGTGAGTGCATGGGACTGCACATCTCTGTATTTTTAGTGAATTTACCAAAGTTGGGCTTCTTGTGGACTGAGTGCAGGGGGTGAAGACTAGGAAAAAATTCTAGGATAAAGAGAATTTCCCATGCAAAAGCAGCCAGATAAAATATCCTGGCTTTCTAGCTTGCAATGCCTGCTATGGGCCGCATCCATACACGAGAGTTCATGAGCGGCTGCAACTCCATCTGTAAAACAGTGGCCTGGACTTGAAGTTTTGCCAGACCTCGTGTATCATGGGGGCTGTAAAGTTGGGATTCAAGAGAGCTATTGGAAAAACAGCTATTTCAGATGCAGCAGTAAACTGAAATGCAATTAAATTTAGCTTTATGTAGCATTTGTGCTTTTGATTATTCCAAAGCATGTATTTTTAAAATAAAAATGTTTCCAGCTCTATGGCATCATTGAATTTTTAAAGCTGGAAGGAGCTGGGGGTGACTCAGAAAACCCTTTCATTCTCACAAGATTCTTTGCTTTAAAATCACATGTGTTTGTTTTTCAATTGCAGGGCAGCCACCGCTTTGCCTGAATAAGGACTGAGGGGCCGCGAGGGACCGTGAGCATCTCCCGCTGCCGCAGGGCCAGCGCCCGGTCCCGGCGGGAGCGCCCGGGGAACGGCACCGGGAGCTGGATGTTGCCCCCAGTCCCCAACGTCCCATTTGGCGTAGGTGGGACATTTTGCTACGGCAGTTCCCTTCGCTCTCTTCCCGCTACAGACACAGGGAGTGCCAGTTAAATCCTTACGGCTGGATCCTTCAATCTAGAGCCCAGCCATGACCGTTCAAAGCCTGCGGAGAAGGTCCGTGGGGCTCAGCTCCAGGCGTGGGGCGCGGGGATGCTTCCCCGCTCCGCTGTGCCAGCGCAGCAACGGCATCGTTTTCAGCAAGTGCCCCTTTACTGAGCACCGCGTGGGATTTGGTAATTCATGTGAGAAAACTGACCCATGGACAGAATGATGAAATCTTGTATTTGACTCTCACGCCTCTGTGAAGGGAAACCCCCCAACACCGGTGTCTGCCAGTAATACAGTTTCTGTTTGCAACCCCCAAACTGTTCCTGCACTGCACAGATACGCAGCAGGCAACAACCCCACGCAATTAACAGTAAAGCATTTTCATTTCACACAGTGACGGCGTTATTGTCTCATGGGTCGGGAGGTTGAACTTGCTGGCCAGCTCCGGGAGCCGCGGCGGGCCCGATCCAGGCACCCGCTGCAAGGGGACACACTCACTGTTATCACCGTGGGCTGCGTCCGCAGGTACCTGCTGCCTGGCGCAGAGCCGCTGTTCAGTGCCATCCTTTTGTGCTCAAATTAACGTCTATAGGCACAATGAAGTGAATTCATGGCAGCTGGAAGTCGCAGGGTGAGTTTAATTTGACTGGACTTAGTGGTTTTGAGAACTGGTTGGAAATTTTCCTTTAATGGAAAGTGAGAAAAAGAAAATAAGCAAGGGAAGGTTGAAAAGAAAATAAGCAAGGGAAGGTTGAAAAGAAAAAAAAGCCCGCGTTTTCTGCTTATTGCACCAAGCACAACTGGAAGATCCCCCTCAGCAGCTGCGCTCATCGCCCATGCACCGTGCAGGGCTGGCTGCTGCGTGGGTCAGCGGCTCTGGGGAGCTCCGGGAAGGTCAGGAAGGGGGAAGGTTTCCCTGGTGGGAACCTGGACAAGCTCCTGTGCAGGCTTGGGCTGGAAGGGAGGGCTCAAAGTGGGGCAGTTTCCCTGCGGGGGGTGGAAGCAGCAGCCCTGGAGAGCTCTCTGCAGGCGGGAGCGCTGCCTCAGGGCAGCGATGGCCGGGCTGCTCTGGGAGCTCGACTGTGCTCCTGGAGCTGCCGAAAAGCTTGTTTGTTGGTCTAGTAAAGTAGTAATTTCCTCTTGAGCCTTGCCCTCATCCTGGCACTCATCAGTTAGCATTGGGACGCCGTCAAAGGCTGATGGCCAAAACCAGAGCCAGGCAGCGGTGGACGTGGCGGTGCCTGCGCAGGCAGCCCGCGGCGGGGGAGCGGGCTCCCGCCTGGGGCTTGCTTTGGATTTTTTTACCTTTTAGCAAAGTGTTAGTGCTGTGTCAGCTGCAACGGCTCCTGCGAGCCCAGGTGACAGGCACGCGCATGTCCCAGAGCTGGTTCAAGCCATTTAGCAGTTTTGGAGTCCGGGATGAAATAAGCCAGGCAGAGACACTGGGAGCTGGGCTGGGAACGCCGTGGGAGGGGGTTTCTGGGGTCGCTTGATCCTCGCAGCCCGCCTGGCCGCACTGCCAATCCCCGGGGCAGAGGTGCTGCGGTGAAGCTCAGCCCTGTGCCTGGAGCCCATCTGTCAGGTGCAGACCTGACCGAATCCGGTGGGGACCGGGGCGACTTTCATCCATGCAGGGTCCCTGTGCAACTGTCCGGCAGCAGCTTTGCAGCTGCCCTGGCACCGTGTCGGACAAGAAGATGCTTTATGGTTACTGAATTTGTTTTCAACCAAAGATGTTTCTTTTTATTTCTCCCCTTCAGTGAATCTTTTGGGCGTACTCAAACAAACATGTTAGCTGCCAAACTGTGACAGCCAAAAAACAGGGTCATAAATGAGAAAATACGTGGAAGAGTCGGATGTTGCATAACTGGCGAGGTTGATGCCAAACCCCAGTGAACGATGTCTGTCTCCAAGCTGCCCAGGAGAGGAGAAAAACTTGGTGTGGATGAGGATGCTGTCGGTCCTGGTTTCCCTGGGCACGTCTTCACGGCCGGGCAGCGGGAGCACTTTGGCTGTCTTGGCAAGTGGCAAATCAGCTGAAGCTCCAGACAAAGCTCTGACTGAAGCTTGTCCAGTCACAAATCCGAGGGCAATGGCTGCTGGGGAGGTTTCAGGCTGGGTAGGAGACGGGAGAGGAAAGCGATGGCCGTGGGGAGCTGCCTGTACGCTGCGAGCAGTGTGGGGCCAGGGGCCGCCCCACCACGGCCGGTGGGCGCACGGGCACCCGAGGCACACGGCAGCATCGGCACCTCTCTCGAAATCCGGTCCCCTCCGTGATGGGGAGGGGTGACTTTGCAGCCCCCCTCCATGAGAAAGCAGAGGTGCTCCCTCTCGCTGGTCTGGATGGGGGGCTTGGCCGAGCCTCGTGCAACCAGCCCCTGGCTCCCGCCGCCGCCGCCGCGCTCCCGCCCTGGCTCCACCGCAGGCAAGGCAGGGGAGGGCCCTGCCTCTGCAAGTGAACGTGAGCAAAGAGCTTCGACTGTAGCCAAAACACTTAAAGTAAAACTAATGAAAACCTTCCATGACAGCCTTTTAAATCCAAAGTTCAGTGCTCAAGGCACATGATCCTTCACCTCGACAGCGAGCGGCTCACTGAGCCGCTCCTGCAGTTCTGAATCCGAGCAGACAGAGCGTTAGAAAACGCAGCCCTGGGAACAGTTTGGCATTGGCAAGGGGACAAACAGAACAAATCCTAGGAGAGCTCTTTCACAGCTTAACATTTATGATTCACTGTTGAAATAAAATGTATTCTGCAATTACACACCACTCTTCGAGGTGTTCAGCTGCCACACGTCCAAGCAACACAATTGGCATAAGGCTCTTCTCTGCATTAGAAGCGGTTTGGTTCCAGTCTGTGAAGAAATTGGTGTCTGTGTAGCTGTGAATGACGCCTCATCTGAGGGCAAGAGGAACAGTGGCAGCTCCGTCTCCCCTGAGGCGCGCGTCCCACCAGCGCTGCCGCCCCAGCCAGGTCCCGAAGCAGATTTACCATCTCTTGGTGCCCTGCAAGATGCTCAAGGAGCCACACCGAAGCCGAGGGCAAACCTCTCGTTGACTTCACTGGAGCCACGATTTCACCCCCAGTCCTCCTACAGAACTCTCCCGAAAAAGGCAGAACAATGAAAAAAAGCATTGCACATGGTGAGTTGTTATCCTCAGCGATTCCCACAGCCGTTTTATTGCCTGAAGGAGGAAGAACGTGAACCCTGGAGGGAAGAACTTGCCAAAGTATTTAACATTTCTACATCTTGCGTGGAGCTAAAGGTTCCCAAAAATCTTTAAAAATAACTGCAGAGATGTTTATTCAAGGCCTAAGGCTAGGCTAAGTAGAGTTTGGGACTGGCTGTCGGGGGAAGGCAGCTCAGGGGAATGAGCACCAGCCTGCTGGCTCTTGCTTGGAGTTAGGGGGCTGCAGCGGCCAGGCCAGGCGGGCTCCTGCTGAAGCCACCTTTTTGGTCAGAAGGCCAGGGAGTGACTCGGTGGCTCCTGCCGCTGGGCTCAGGGAGGGGGAGCGGAGGTGGTTAGATGCTCTTCTGAACATCCCCCCTGCACTCCTAGGTCCCTGCTTCCCTCGTAGGGGGCCTGAGTCTGGGGAAAAACGGGGAAATGTGCTGCTGAGCTAGTGGCAAACGATGTCAAACATAGCCACCTTTTTTTTTCTTTTATAGAAATGGTTTAATAATACTCTAAGATAACCCTCCTGAGAGAAAAAAACTTCTTGGTGGCTGTTTTAACTGCCAAGTAACAAAAGCGCGAGCCTCCCATGCAGGAGGCTGTGCTGGTAGGCAGAGCGGGAGCTCCGCCGCCAGCGCCTGGGACCCGCAGCTCGGGCAGCTGAAATCCGGCTCCTCCCAGGCACCCGAAGCCCCCGGGGCGGAGCGGGCACCCACCCCTCCGTGAGCAGAGCCCGGAGCTCAGAAAGGCGTTTCTCGTTGCCGGCGGGCAGCCTCTTACAGCGGCTGTCAGACGGAGAGAGCGCTCGGCCTGCGGCTGCCGGCGGGGGGGCCGGGGCTCCCTCCCGGGGTCTGGCTGCCGTACCGCACCGGGGCGCCGGGAAAAGCCCACCTCGCCCCCCCTCGCCCGCCTGCCCGGGTGCTGTCGGCTCTTCCAGCCCCCAGAGGCCCGGCCCGGAGCCCGCCGGCGCCGAGGGGTCAGGGCCGCGCTTGAGAAGAGGTGAGCCCGGCGTGGGTGCTCTCCCACCCCCCCGCGCTTCACACGCCCACGCGGGGGTCTGCCCCGGCGGGACGGGGCCGGGCGGGCGCGGGAGCGGTGGCCGGCGGGCTCTGGGCTAAGGGGGACGCTGGCCGCCATCGGGCGCTCGCAGCCCCCCGCCCGCACCCGCCGCCAGCCCCCGCCCATCACCGTGGGACCCGCCGGCAGCCGCCGCTCCGCCGCTCCCTCTCGCGGCGG
>VZTQ01009302.1:0-18622 GCA_013400755.1 Pelecanoides urinatrix
TGGCTTCCAGCTCCTCCTGTTTAACTCCTCCTGAATAACCAATAGCGGGTAGTAGTCGGAGGCCTGTACCAGACTGGGGAGCTTCCTAGTGATGTCCTTAACCCAGGCCCCAGGGAGGCAACAGACTTCCCTGTGGGATGGGTCTGGCTGGCAAATTGTAGAGGTCTCCACACATTCCTGCCTCACAAAGTAGTTCATTAACCATTTCAAGCTGATTTACATACAGTCCATCTGTTTAGGTATTTATACCTTACTAATTTTTTTTCAGATAATCAAGTTTTGTGGGTATTATCTATAGTAAGTGATGTTGATCTGTTTTTGTAACACACTCCATGCTGCTACAGAAGACAGCATAAACTACTTTGCTGCCATTGCTTCCACACAATAAGCATCTCGTTTTACCCTTGAGATAGCAAGATGGCCAGAAATTGCAGTAACACTGAACTACTGCCAAGAAGCTGTACCTTCTGCTCTATTATCTGCAATATTTCTGTGTCAGAGGACAGCTGATGGAACTGTTGCTAATACGAAGTTTTGGGAAAGCTATCCTTAAGCCTTGTAGGAGGGAAAAAGACAGGTTAAAGAACCTGAGTCAGATCAAATTCAACCATCAACAATGCTTCTGGCTCCTAACAGCTTTATAGAGTTCATGTCTTGTTACCCAGCTCAAGAAAGCAGACTGAAAAGTTTAAGGGCAAGAGGGTGATTTGGAAATACCTAAGGAGGCAAGTCAACAGGCAGCAAACCAAAACCAATTTCCACAGCAAGATTTGTCTATCCCATATGTTCAAACAGTATAGACTTTCAGATATTTTTAGATTTTAAAACTTCAAACGGGCTTTGTAAAAATCATTACATCCTACAGGTCAGAATTAGCATGATTTGTCAATTCCCCTGCAACTATAGTATCCTCTCTTCAAAATGGGACCCTGCATCCTGAGTCCTTTAAAGAAATTACTAACTCACCATCCTTCAAAAAGTGTAAGAGCTAAGAGTGGATCAACCAGCAACAGAAATTTTCCAGACTGCCAAAAAATTAAAATAAAATACTTATTTCTAGGCAACTACAACTAATAACTACATTCTAAAATACTTGTCTTCCACAATACTCTCCAGTCAACTTAAGAACCCTAATATTCTAATTCTGCCATCCCAAACTGACACATATCATAACCACATTTATGAAGATAACATACTAAATTTAGTCCAACAGAAGTGAAGAGAAGCTGAAGTCTTTATAAAGAGACCTTGATTAACATGACATGACAAAGACAAGCACATCTTACAGAAGCTTTTACCTTGTAAGTCCTTATCATTCAGCAAGAGTGAAGGGAAAAGCTAATAAGATAAATTTGGATACTTGTCCAGAGACAGAAGGCCATGAAGGAAAACAGTTATGGAGAGACTACCCATTAATAAACCAGAATTAATCCAAGCGATTAAGTTTAACAGGACACCATCTTCTCACCCCTGCCAGAATTCATGGCTGTGCAGCTTCCATACTCTGTCTAGCATGAAGTGTATTCATTTCAGCCTAAGCAATGACTGCATCACAGTCCATAAATATAAACCTCTAACTCCTCTGCCCCCAGCTAAAACTAAAAGCAGTAACAATGACCAGTGAAATACAGTGATGGTTTGCAGCTTTAACACAGAATTTACCTGGTCAATGTATACAATAATCTAGGCCACCAATATACATCCTGAGTACGTTTACTTAAGATCTATTTCTTGAGGACTTTTAATGTAATCAAACCTCTGCTCAAAGAAACCTGATTGCGTAATTGCTGACAAATTCTGTATTTCTCAATACTGGGAATACAAGAGAAACATGTTAGTAACTAGGACAGAATATACTGAGGTCATCTTATTTACACAAAAATCCCTGTTTTCCTATTAAAGAATACTATATTCTTTGTAGTCAACCAAACAGAACGGCCTGCACAACTAAATGGTTATACCACTCAACAGTGACTATCGGTAAGAACTTGTCTTTATGCAACAGGGTTGAGGAACTAGGAGAGGAGAGACAGACTGGCAGGAGAGAAGCAAGAGTAGACATCCTGTCTGCCTGGCCTATACAATCCCCAGAGCTTGATTCGTTTACCTTCTCCTGTGAGATGAGAGACACCCACAGACATATGGGATACAGCACTAAGAAGAGTGTCTCCTGAACTACTGCACTCTACAGACCACTCTCTAATTTCAAGTGTCTCAAAACAAATATTTAATAGCAGCACTGGTCCAGAGACCAGTCACCCACAGCTTGTTATCCACCACATACACAGCGCATAATTACCTGGCTTGCCTGATAGTATTCAATGTGCCAAGCAGGCTGAACTACACTGGCAGAATAGTGAATTCTTCACTGTAACAAATGAGACTAAGAAAGAAGCTGCTGGTTTGGCAAGCCAATTCTTCTCCCCCATCTCAAGTTTTCTGTGTTCTGATCACTGGAATAGGTAAAGTCTCCACCAGCCAGGTACTACAAGCTCACTGTACAAGCTTATGTAGGATAGCAGTACCCATTAAATACTGAATATAGTACACAGATCCTCGTGTGGCCAGGTACATGGATTATCAACCATTTTGCAACTTGCTTCTAGAGCACTCAATTTTAAGACCTTAGTAGAATATTAGAAGACTATTTTTATAATTCCAGTGTTAGGAGTCCAGTACACCTTGGTCTAGAAATACTCCAAAATCCATGAGCAACTGCATTTGGATGCTAATACAAAACAGCTACTGAATCAAGACCTCTGCTCCGAACACTAGCAAATGTCTGATACTTAACTGCAGATCCACAGAGTTGGTGCTGGCCCTGGCTTGGAAGTGCTCGCTCACATTTAACGAGCAGGGAGATTATCAGTAACACATACCTACATTTCTGGTTTTGTCCACCTTGTTAGAAGATGGTCTGCAAAGTACACTCTATATGTGTACTGTCTAAAGAGTCTTCAAAATCTTTGCCAGCAAGTTTTGTCTTCTTGACCACAACGTGCCAAAATACTACTCAAGTCATCACTCCAACAACTTCAGTATTTAGGATTATTTCAACTCCCTCTACAGATACAGATTTGTACTGTTTGTTAAGAAGCTATGACATTAAAACACCAGCAATACTGGAGTTGATGAAATGGGGGACTTTTTTTTTTTATTTAGTCAGGTTTTTCCTTTCAGAAATGCTCAATTTAATTCTGGAGAAAGAATGTTTACCCCACAATAGTTCTCTGTATTTGTAGTATGATACACTTAACTGACATATCTACAAATACAATACTGATTTTAAATAAACTGAATTGAAAAAGCTACATAATTCTGTGTCTGCTTAACAGTTTTAATATATACCAAAACCATTGTAATATCATTTAGCCTTTTGGCAGGTTTTTGAAACATATTATCACTTTCTTGAATATGTAGATAGCTGCAAGCTTGGGCTTATTCTGTTGGGGATTTTTTTTTTTTTAATGGAAGGGAAGACAACAGGGAAATAAAAGCTAGCCTAAGTCATTCCTTCCTACATCTTCTACAGTGAACCCCAGTGACTAGGACACAGCCAAGGATGCAGCTGTTATCACCCCACCTGCAAGGAAGTTAACAACTTGGAGAATTCCAAGTGTCCTCAATGACTTGAGGAAAGAAACACTTTTAACTTCCATATTAATATACCAGGTTTACATTCGAATTCCTGAATGACCAAAATACAAAGGACATGATTTGTAACTTTTATACTTTGAACTATGTCATAAAGTCTTAGAAAACCAGCATCTTGTTACTGCATTAAAAGTCTGCCTCCACCTTGCAGTTAGCCAAATCGTACCTGGCTTCTGTTGCTTTTGAACATGGTTGAGTTTCCATTCAGAGGCTATCAGACAAGCCTGGTAGCGTGGTTTATTTTTTCATCTCACTATACAAATTACTAAGGATACAAGTGTGGCAGTTTTCACAGGTATCTGTCACTTTTTTATCTACTAATTTAGATGTGATCAGATTCATTTTAAAGATTTCATTCCTTCTCATTTCCTTAAACCCTCAAGTGGATGTCCCAATTTACTAGGGGACCTGCTGTAACGCAGATTTCCTTAGAGCCTTCTTCACTTCATTGGGAAATTCACACGTTGTTTTATATCCTCCGAAGGCTCCAGAAGAGTTAAAATGAGCCTTCGCTTCTCTGAAGTTTCATCTTCTCACAATCAGCTTAAAGCAGTCGTTTCCAGGACCGACAATCCCTTAACGACCCGGGGAAGGTCCTCGCCGTGGGGATCTGGAAGCCAAGACGGCTCTTCCAGCGACCCGATGTGGCTACGGCGGAGGCAAACCTCTGCAGATCGCCCCTCACGGAGCGCACTGCTTTTCTTTCACCGGGTTGATGCACAGCATCGGCCGCAGCAGGATTCCTGCTCCCTGCGCACCCCGCCAGTAAAACCACTCGCGCCTCCGTGCGCACTCAGCAGCTCCCGCTTCACCAGCTCCCGCGGGCAGCCGCTTCCATCCCCCAGCCCCGGCACCAGCCCGGCGGCCCCCGCGAGATCCTTACCCCATGGCGGCCGGCGGCGCCGGGCACCGGCGGTGCCGCGCGGGCCGCGTCCCCGGGGCGCTCCTCGCCGCGCCTCGTCGCAACGGCAGCTCCGCAGCCCCGTGGCGGCGGCAGTCCGCTGGGCTGGGCTCGCCGCGCCTCCGGCTCGCAGCNCGAGCGCCGCGTCAGGCGGTGCCTGGCTGCTCGGGCGCCCGCGAGCCGCTGCCTCTGCCCGCTCGCATCCCCCGCCTCCGCCTCACACCTCCGCCACCGCCCGCCCGTCCCCTCGCGGTGGGCACGCGCAGCCGCCGCGCGCAGCCCGCGCCTCTGTCCCGCTCCTCCCGGGGAAAGGGAAGGGAAGGGAACGGCCGAGCCGAGCCGAGCCGAGCCCTACAGTCCCCCGCGCACGCCGCCCCACGCGGCTAGCCCGCTCCTGCTCGCGTCGGCACCTGCCCGCTCTGCCTCCATCCTCCGCCCGGGGAGCTTTAAATAGCACACGTCACCGCGCTCCCCTACGCACCGACGTCATGCACCGCTCCCGGCGCTGACGTCACCGGGGTGCGGGGGATGATGTCAGAGTGGTCCACGCCGCCGGAAGCTCTTCTATAATAGGGAATGGCGGGGGGGGGCGGGGGGGGAGCTCGGGACCCGCCGCGGCGGGCCGCCTCCGTGCACCTCCACGGGGCGCTGGCGGCGGCCGGACCGCCCCCTCCCGCCCCCGCCCCCTGCGGCGCCGTCTCCACAGCAACGCCCGCCCCGAGCGGTGCGCCCTGCGGCTGGGCGGGGAGAGCCGGGGGTGAGCTCTCCGGCGCCCGAGAGCCGCGGTGCGGGCGGCGCGGAGCCCGCTCCGGAACGCGGCTGCGGCAACTTCCTAGCCCTCTGCCCTGGAGTGGGAACGGCAGGGCGCCCCCCTGCAAAGGCAGCTGGTCCCCTGTCCGAAACACATGCCTGCGTCCCCCTGCTTTGCCAGTACTTCGAACCCGAGGGCGTTACTGCCTAACCGGGAAGAAAACACAGCGGCCATTCTAAAATTGCTCCCAAAAATGCAGATTCCGGCACGTCCATGCCAGTAGCATTGCAAAGAAACGGCCAGCACTGTGAGCTTGCCAGATCCCACTATTTTTGGCTGAGTCTTCAATGCCTCCATGCAAACAGAGCGCATGTGTTGCTGCTTCTAATTCAACAGAGTAGCCCAAGCTCCAGCACCATCTACTTACCTTGCTGGGCACCCAGCTCATCTGAGGTGCAGCACATACTTCCATTAACTCCCCAGGTTTTCCTGACTTTATCAATGTTAAGTGTAACGGCGCCTAGACAATGCCAATGGCATTGGGATAGCCTGGTTGGAACATGCATCCAGCTCCTTGCTACTTCTAAGACCACTTCCAATATTTTCATGGTATTTTCCTGCTTAAGCAATGTTCTAGCCACCAGAGGTGTATTAAACTATAAGGAACATAAGAGGGAGATATTGATAAGACACTAGATGTCAATCCCCATGTAAAAGTGGAAGAAGACCCGAGTTTTACCAATGGATGTTATGGCATTGTAAAACATGACAAAACCAACAATGGTATGTTCACAGCTGTTGCTTTAACAGAAGGTTGTTTGTCCTCTCATAAGATCTCTACTACCTGGGACCAAGTGTGTCCCAGGAAGAGGCTGGAATGAAAGACAGCAAAAGGATTTACCTACCAATCTGATCTCCCCAGAGTAGACACAGACATCCTCAAAAGTTATTTTAATTCACACGGGCGTGTGTTTTACAGACCCTTGCTTCAAGATTTTGACCTATAAAACTGATCAGCTATGGGAAGAGTGAAGATGACAAATTAAATGTCATGGGAAACCTTCTCCAAACAAAAATAAGCGTAAGAAATCTAGCATGAATCATTGCTAGCAGTAGCGTGAGGCAGGCTGCCTCACAAGGGAGAGAACAACAGCTTCCTCACTTTCCCATTTCTCACATGCTACCTCATAACCTAAAGTAAAGGCACTGAGCTACAAAAACTTTAGACTGAGTGGCGTGGCAACAGTCTAAGGTTTGTTTTGGGCAATGCTTAGAACATGCACAGTTATGGTGAGGCTGCATTACTTTTCTGGACTGCCATTGTCATTTCTTGGTTGGGTTTCACATGCTAACTCCAAAACATATGAATCTCTATGTATTTTCCACTAAAAATCAAATCAGATGTACAGGCTTCTATCAGTAAAACCATTTGAGGCAGTCCCCTATGTTGGGGGGGGAAAGATGAAGATCCACAACAGTTCCTTCTTCCATATGATACGAGTGATAAGAGTGAAAGAGACTATGATAACAAAATAATTCAGACTAAGCAAGCATAAAAAACACACAGCTTATAAATATATTCCTTGATATCAAGTAGCTAGGGGAGCCTAGATTCTTTAGCTTCTAAAAGTCCCACATGACATCTTGCACACAGTAACAGCAGGTCAAGAGCAAAGAAACTGAGGCTCTAAATCCACATATGAGTAACTCTGTTGCATCATTTTTGTGCTTTCAGCTCAAGCTTACACACTAATGCAAATGCTTTAGTATTTCATTATGTTCAAAGTATTTTGTTTAGATATCACAGAGGTGGCTCCATCTGTCTCTGCCTTTCAACTTGTTCACATATTTGGCTTGCATGAAGTATGTTTTCCCACTGTATGGGTGCAAAACCAGAAATCCCTGAGACGGAAGATAAAAGAAAAATATAAAAGAAACCAAACACACACTGAGCCCTGGTGGAAAGAATTGCATGTTCACTTGAGAGTGAGACGTGTGAACAGATACAGGGGCAAAGAAACACTGCTATCTCCAGAAAAAACCCGTGTAGGATACCAAGAGTGTCTTTACTGACTTGTGAAATGCCCTATATATTTCATGCTCATAAAATATGAGTACTGGGACTGATAAGATCCTGGGTGGGGGAACAGAGCTATAGGGACAAAGAAAGTAAATCTCATGGTTCATCTTTATTTCGTCTTAATTCTTCCTTTAAATAATATTAATTGATTATTACAGTTAAGTATAGAAGCTCCACATAGTTGATTACTTCCCTTCCATATTTATTGTTACTGTTCCTCCAGGTCTGACCGAGCTTTCTCTAAGCCTTAAGCTTTGTCTCAATGACACCCTTTTACAATTTTGATCAGTTTCCAGGTTGATTTGGTTGAGGTAACATTATTTGTCTTGTAAGCCTTTGTTTATGCTTGCCAAGCTTTCTGAAATCACTTCTCTGTCTTGCCATTCCCCAAATTATTATATGATACAAAACCATGGTGACATCCATCAGCTAAGGCTGAACTGTACATGCAGATACAAAGAAAGCAAGCTAGGTGATTAAATTATAGACATTAACAGGAGAAACAATACACTATCACCTTGTATTGAAGACTGAAGTAATATAACACGTAGAAATTTAATGATGATGACAAGAGGCTCAGCTCTAAGTTGGTTGTTTTGGGTTTTTCCCCTGCTATTTTAGAACACTTCTTTGTCTAGAGCACTCTGATGGAGGCAGTCTTGAGCTGCAGAGCATGCTGCCTGAAGAAAACTATCAGCAGGTCAGTGGCTGTTATTCCGTAAAGATACCTAGCAATGCCACAATCAAACAAGAGATGGATGGCTTCAGGCAGGGCAAAGCACAGGGTGGTGCAGGAGAAAGACTGTTGTTTGCTGCTCTGAAGCAGCATATTCCTGGCATGTGTATTCATAGCCAATGATCAAGCTGCCAAACCCTGTTCTGACACCCTTGCCCTGAGTGGCCAACCAGCTGGGGCAACACCTGTAAACTTGGCAGCAGTATCGATACCTCTGAAAGGAGTGTTGGGTTGAACCTCCTGATGGGATACCCGTAGATGGAAAAAAAACAGATGGCTGTGCTGTCTGAATCTCATGCCTGCTGAGTACCGACATGGCCACTGGTCTGGCCAAATTCCTAGAAGAGCAGCAGAACAGAGCTGGAAAAGCAAGAAGGACTGCAAGAGTCTGCATTTTGCCTAATCTTCCATGATACCTCTGCTTTTCTCCATGCAAAACCAGATCTGTACTGGTTGATCGCACATTGGTTAGGAGCTACCATTCCCACAGAAAAGACAAATGTGCTTGTAAGAGACAGGGAAATCCCATTTCACTGGATAAAGCACTGAAAATATTTGAACTGCAATTCCTTGTTCAGCCCTAGTCAGCACAGTTGGAAAAAAGGGAATTCTAGCTGCACCAAAACCAGAGAGAAACTCTAAGGATGTTTAGGGAACCTCAGAGCCGTTATTTGAGAGTAGAAAAATAAAAATTGGCTTGTTTGGTTTATCAAACCAAAATCCAATATGACATACTATTATGCTCTCCAAATATTTTGGGTGAGGTTAACACAAGCAAGGGAGCAAAAAGAGCTATTAAAGGGCGAAAGAATAAATTAGTATAAACTCACTATAAATATTTTTTCCTGGCGCTCCAAAGGTTGTGGATCTTCAAGGAACTGGTAGCTTCAAGAGCAGCCTTCCAAAATAAGGACTGGATGCAAAAGAAACAATGACTGAAAAGTAATCACAGATGGCAGCTATCACTGCCTGCATGTGGGAGGAGGTGAAGGTAGCTGGAAGGATAGAGACATTCTTCCTCTGGCAGCTTGCAACCTACAGACACTACTTCCTCCAGGGCTCTGGGCAGGGGTACTACTGCTGCTCCCTTACATCAGCTGACATTTGGGTTAATACCAGATGAATGTAAGTTCCAGAATCCCTAAGGAAACCGAGGATGTTTATTCCCTTTGAAGATGAGGGAGCCAGCACCTCACACTTCCCTCACTTCTCATGCATTGCTGCTATCTTGTGTCTCTTCCTTCCTCCTACTCCTTTATGCCTTTTCCTTGCCCTCCTTTCTCCTGTCTAATCACAGATCTCTCTCCCCACAAGCATGCTTCTTTCAGTGAGTGGGATCACTTCTCCATCATTTTCCCTTGCAGGATCTGCATTTAATTTATACATGAAGTAGAGAAAAGAGGAGAAGAGAGTAAATGGCATTCTATTCCCTGAGCTCAAGGTTTCTGTCTGCATTTTCATCAGTCTAGAAGATTCTTCACTGTCATATCAGGTGGGCCTGGAGGGATTTTGGAGGAATTTAAATTCACCATTTTTTCTCCTGGAATAGATGAAGAAACCTAAGTGTTGCCTTATATTCAAGTAAATGCAGTACTCTCAAACTAAGACTAGACTTGTTTTTGAAAGTAACTGTATGACATAATTCCCTGAGATGCCTTATGGTCCATTATTTCTAACTCTGTCCTATTGCCAGTAAATGCTAGTTTTCCAGCACCTGCTTCCAACATTTCATTGTCTTACCACCAGAAATAGATCACATATCTCCTACACAGCTCTGTGGCACTACACTCCTACAGGAATTTTTTAAAGATACTGAGCCCTGAGTAATGCTTTCATTTCTTAGTCAGGTTTATCAGTGGCTCTTATTTCCTCCAGTGTTTTTTCTGACCATACAGAAAGCAGTTTATGCCAATAGACTGATTACGTCAGCTTGTCATTTCTGTCTAATTACTCCGAGTTTATCTAGATACATCATTCAGCTTTGCTTGCCAAAATCCTTGCAGATATTTCAGCTGAAGATGCTGAAAATATTGCAAAAAAACAGTGCTTTTTTACTTACAAGTTTTTAAATGTAGCAATAATGGTATTGTGGATTGAAACCTCTGCAACATCATTCCTTTCTTGGCAAAACTGTACTTGCACACAACGAGTCTTCTTTTTTAGTGTGTTTTCTGTGGATCACATCTGAGAAACCACATACTGGCAAAAAAGTTTTTTCAGTCATATTTACATTATAGACAATATGGTCTGTGTTTTCAGAAAGAGTAAGTCATAGCAATCATTTTTCTTTTTGATCACTCCTGCCAAACCAGATCAAGTTGATCTCTAGTAGAACTAACAAATTCCAAACGTCACCCATGATTTCTGTATCCATTCTTCCTATCTTTGAAGTAACAGGTTAATATTTTTATTTCTCAGGATCTGAAAGCTTGTAGTGTACGAAGTACTCTTTCACTAGTGAATATGAGATTGCTGTAGAATAATTGGCTTCTGTTTTAACCTGTTCTTTCCTACTTATTTTTTAAAAGTTTTTGTAGACGTTCTAACAATAGCATCTGTGAATATATGAAGAAACTGCTAAATTTTCTGTCTGAGTTTCCCTTCTTAGAGGTGAGTTTTTCTGAGGCTTTGAAAAAGTCATATTTGGAGAAAATTATGCTGTATTTCTGTAAATCTTTCCATGAAGAACATCTGGAATTTCCAAGTATTCTACAGAATATTTCCAACTATTTCTACAGAGTTTCCATGCACCTGGACTTCAGCCGCTGCTGAGAATGAAGTCCTAGCATACACGATGTTTTTTCTCCATGTGAGAAAATTTTGACCAACCTTCGAGAAGCACTAACATCTTCATGCTGTGAAGCAGAAAAATTAAATTTGGCCATAAACATTCTGAATATCTTCTTTTTTTTCCCCCACTTCTAATCTTCTTCGATTCCTCTGGCAGGTTTGTCCAATTGACAACAGGCTAAACTTTGAAAAAAAATTACTTTTCACACACACTTGGGAATTTACCTACAAATCTCTAAAGATTCCTCCGGTGCCGTTCTGCAGCTCAGGCTTAAGAGAGAAGATGACTTTAAGACTGGGACCAGCTTGATAAAAAGTCAGACCAGCTTTTCACATTATGGGAGAACAGTCAGCAGCCCACGTGGAAACTATTACTAAGGTCCAGAGAGAGAAATGGCAGGCAAAGGACTGGGAACCAGTAAGTCAAGAATGAAACAGAGATCAGATAAAGACCCAGAGCTAAAATCCAGTGAGAGAAGCTTGAAAAAGGTTAACAGTCAGGGAAACTGATTGAATGAAAAACTAGAATGGGGAAAATGTAAGCTGGAGGGTAGAAGGGGGGCTTCACACTGGTAGAGAAGTGAATAGAGAAGTCCGATGTTCAGACTGGAACTGGCAAGTCAAAGATAATACAGACCTGAGGAGTCAAAAAAGGAGAGGGTGAAACGGGGTGTTATAGAGGGGACAGAACTGTTCAAATCTGATGGGTGAAACTGGATGGGAAGTGTGCTCAGCAGGGCAGGCGTTTCCTCTAGATGCAGGTAAAGGACCCAGCATACCATCCCTCTGCTGCCAGAACACGGCAGTGAAACCCACAGGCTCCATCTGCATTTCACCCCTGTCCAGTGCTGTCTGTGCAACGGTGGTAAACTGTAAATTGTACTAGTTATTCTAAAGAGTCGAGTGCCTCCATCCTGCTGGGGGCCACGTGGGACCATATGATGCCACAGGGTGGGATCTGTCTTTCACGGTTCAGATTTTTTAAGGACATTCAGAGATTGCACTGAAAGGTTGTATCAGTAGGCTCTCAAGGGTTAGAAATTCCACAGTTGAGGCTGCACAGGCAAACTCTGTAATCTCCTTGTGTAGATATACATTACGATAAAGTAACTACGTGACTGTAGATATGTTTGCACAAAATTCCTGCCTCATTCAATCAATAGGATGGATCTGCTTGGAACAATCTGCAGTGAAGGAAAACCTCCCTCTAAGAAGCCTTGTGTATTGCATTACTTGGAATATATGCATTTCCTAGGGGAAAGTTAAGTCTCTACCTGCCTGGAACAAAAGGCTCTAAGAAAAGCCACAGAAGTAGGTTTTAAGTGGAAGAGAAAGAGAAATGAAATGAAAGAGAGGATGATTTTATAGTTACAGTAGCTGAATTCTGTTCAGAGGAGCCTAGCTCCTCCTTGCTCCAATACCTGTCAAATAATAGCTGAGGGACGACTTTAAAGTTGGCATGAGTACTCTCCATCTTCTGGGAGACTCAAGATTTTGGGAATACTAGCCGTTAGGATTGTCAATAGGATTTCTGTTTCAGCAGACTGAAGGATATATGAAGCGAGCATAATGCATACACACAAAGCAGATGAATTAAAATTACACAAGCAACCCTCATTCCTGTCGTTTCCCAAGCCTCAACACGTCCCTTTACATTTGAATTCTGCTGGCATAGTTTGGCATAGTTTTTTCTATGTCTAAGATTTATGTAAAGGGGCTGAGGTTTTCGGTCTTACGAACCAGTGAAATAGAGAAATCAGACTGGGATGTTATCTTTCTCCTCCATATCTGTTCCCATTTTCTTCCGTGTTTTATGATACCCTTTGTCTTTTCAGTGTATTTTTACACTCTTGCCTGCTCATCTAATGACCATGACAAGCTCTGTAATAGCCCCATGTCTGTGCCCACTGTCTTGCCCCACCAGCAGCCAGGACACTGCCACTCTCCCATTGCTTTCAAACAGCCCAAGGAAAAATCCATTTCTCCTCTCCTCCTGATGGGGCTAAATACCTCATCCTGCCCTTTCAGCTGCTCTGCCTCATCTTCTGTTGGTCAGACTCATAGCTCATGGGCTGGGTAGGGCAGGCAGTGCGGCCTTCAGTGCTGTCCCAGCCAACCTCCCCCTCCTTTGGCTGTGGCCTCCTGGCAGGACAAGACAGGGCATTGCTGCTCAGAGACTACAGTGTCCCACAGTTGCATGCCTTCTCCTGCATACAGCCAGACATGTAGGCCCTTGTTTGTCCACCATCATCTCAGACAGCAGTGCTCAGAATCTGTGCAAACCACCAGGATCGAGCGGGTGGAACCACTTTACTGAGTATTTACCTTTCAGCCTTAAATCTCACAGGGTGCTGCTTGGTATTAATTTTAGCCGTATAAATGTGGACACTCCATTACACATCAACTGCCCAGTACACGAGTTTGGAAGTTCAAATGGGCCGCAGTACCCAGACGCCACAGGGAAGAACCCGTCCCCTTCCCACCCCAATTTCTACTGCAGTCAGCCCTTTACAGATTCACGTACTTCACAGGAACTATACGAGCCTTAGGAAGCCTTCTTGTGTAAACCTATGTCTTTGCCTCACGGGGAGCACCATGAAGAGCACAACTTGCACTTTGAGAAATTAAATGAAAAAAAGTCTGAGCTGGAAGGCCAAATCTGATTTTCCAACCCAGCATATTAACTAACCACACGATATATATCCTTGTACTTGTCACAGCAGGAAACGTAAAACTTTGGATACATACCCTGCAATGATACCCTGCTGTGACCTCAGGGTTAAACCTGAGGTTCCAGTTCTTGCGGTTCTACAGCTGAATAAACTGTTCTCCTAAACGCAGCGACTGCCCCCCACCACGCACACTCTCTGAGGCCAGGCAGCCTTGTGCCCTTCCCTGAACACCTCCTCATGCAGGCGCCACTGGCTTCCCTGATGGGCTCCCTTGGAACCTGCTGGAACCAGCTGGAACTGGCTGTGTCCACCACCAGGCAGCCCCAGCCTCTCCTCACAGGCAGAGGCCACCCCTGCCACCCATCCCTGACGGTCTCTGTATTAAAAATGGTCATGACGGACCAAGCCAGAAAATGTAGCGTTTTAAAAGAGGGGTGGGAGCAAGGCTAAGCACTGAGTTGCTGCTGTCCACAGACAACTAGTGTGACAGTGCCATGGGCAAACTCGTGGCCTGCCTCAACATGGCTGCCAGGTCTTCCTGGTTGAGCCCGCTGGCAGAGGGCTCCAAGGGGCAGCCACCCCAGCATCAGGAGGCAGCGAGATGCTCTCTTTCACATTTAAAGCCTGTTTTTTGGCTTTCTAGGAAGTAGCTGCCAATGAAAACTGTAGATACAAACATATTACTTTACCTGAACCTCATGCTCACCTGTTTTATTATTTATACATTCTAGAAATATATTTACTATTACCCAAACAATGCTGCCAAAAGTGCTACCAGCAGTTTGAGAAACAAAAATTAATGACGCTCATTTTAACATCCAACAGTGCATCCTTTTATTTATAGTATTTTGATTACAATCTTCCAAACTTTAATGAACATACTGCAAATTTTAGTTGCAAGCACGCCCTCTCCTGAAACAGACTATCCCAGACATCATATGAATTGCTTTTTCTGAGCAATGCACCATACAATTTGCCACACCTTTCAAGATACCGCACTAAAGATGTTGGCTTGCTGCCAGGTCTCTAGACTTGAGGTTCCTAATGCATTCCTTGCATATCAATAAAGCCAGTGGCTAATTAGAAGAAGACAAACTGATATAAATCTGCCCCTTTAGCAGGCAGATACTGGAATTCTGAATTGGGCTGGAGAATTTTGAGGTTTGTAGCCTAATGCAAACTTTGCAGGGGCTTCATACTGCTCACCAAGCTGCTGGGAAGGCAACTGGAGGAGAAGGAGCAAGAGCTGTGTCCTGTGAAGTACAAGATGAAGTACTGGAGGGAACAATACACAATTGTAAAGCACTAATGCTGTATTTTCATGCTTTGCTGAAGAAGCGTACCATCATCCTGGTTAAACTTCCACGAAGTACCATTTTCAGTTTACCTCTTGCAAATTGCCTGCATTTCCTAAGATTTTGCTCGTCTTGCGATATTCTGTAATGTCATGGCCGCATTGTGCAATTCTAACTCAGAAAAGGCACTTTTTAATACCTTGGCCAATAAGTTAGCCATAATACTCTTTTCTAGATATACATCATATAGTCATTTTAATATTAGCGTGCAAGATACAGTCAGCCACAGCTAATGCCTGAGTTCTAATCTTTACTGAGTAGCCAGTGCAATTAATATGTATTAGAAATAGCATTCAATATAATTAGAATTCAAAAAATAAAAGGAGAACACCTATATAGAGTTGTATACATAGGAAGTAGTTAAAAGCATAGCATACTACCTACCTAAAGGTGTAGAGTTTAGGTTTCCATGACAACCTTAACTCTGTGTTTCCTGCCTTTTGTGATTTCAAAAGCTTAGCTTCAGAGTTGCTTTAATACAGTATTTCACATTGAATACTTTTACCAATAGAAGGATTATTTTGAAACCTGACATTTATAGGGCCTCTAATACTAACCCAGTTTGCAGAGCAACATTATAAATTATTCAGAAGAAACTGTACTAATACATAGCTCACAACAAAGACTGAACTTGCCTCAAGCTGGTGTAATGTATTATGGATATGTGGTAGCCTCCTCATAGATAAGGTGCTGGCAGCTTCCCTTTGGAGCCCTGTTTCATTTCCTCTATGACACTGGCTGAAAAACTATCTGGCCTGAAAAATGCCACATTAAAACTGAAGGCAAGGAGGAACACATCTGCAATTGTAAAATGGGAAAAATTACTTTATTTTAATTACAGCTCATTGAAGAACATATACCAAGTGCACCTGGAAAAATGCTGGTTGCGAATAAAAGCAACGCTATGCATTACTGCTGCATTAGACAGAGTTGTTCCAATTTTGAACCTGTATCTTTGATTACACTTCTGTAACTGACTTCAGTGAGAGTGTGTATGGGCACACAGGTACGTGTCCATCTCTTGGCTGACCGCATCTTAAAATGAAAGTCACTTTTATAGCTTACTAGTAACATATATGCTAGCAACTTGAGAGAGAGAGAGGCCTAGGTTTTCAGAGCCAAAGTACATAGATCCAAACCTTTGTAGGCTGCTTTACTCAAATGCTAAGTAAAAACTGTGGTTTTAGTTATTCCTATTGTAAGGCTTCATAGAAAAGCCCTGAAGAAAACACATTTACACATATTGTAAAGTTTAAGGTAATCTTTAAACGAAAAACTGTTCTGATTTCTTGAGTAAAAACTCTTAAACACTAGTACATTTTATTTCAAAGTTTTTATGGTACATGACAATGTTCCTCATTCTGCCAAACATATTTGAAATTTGGCAAACTTTACAATAGCTTTTGTGTAAGAAGACTCGTAATGCCCAGAATAGTAATATCTTTAATAATCTGCTCTAGGGGATAAGATTAAGGAATTTCTTAGTTGATAGGCTCACATCTTTGCCAGCAAAGCCACTACCTAAAGGTTCTTTTCCATAAAATACTGTCATCATTTACATCCAACTGGCAAAATTTAGTTTTTAAATATGGGAAAACTCCTGAATCAAATAAACCCGGTGTTCAGATGCACTTTCCACAAACAAGTATGCAATCAAAACCAGACATAAAAACCTGAAGAAGACAGTTTTGTAGAGTTGTGCAGAATTAACTGGCATCATCCACTGTTTTCAATCAAAATTTATGACTCTATTTATTTTAAAACTTGTCTTTATTTGCACAAAAGAGAAAATACTAAAATTTATGAAAACCCAGAACCTAGACCTTCCTTTAAAAAAGTTGTATTTGAAGGAGTTTAATTACAAAATTTACAAAACTAAAGCACTGAAGCAATAAAATTACTAGGAAATACACTCATTAATCTAACCAGTGCACAGCATTAACCATTTATCAAAACAGTTTTAATTCTCATAAAAAACAAATAGTGTATTTTCAACAGTAATCTAAAATGGCATAGTACAGACAACTCATCTGAAAAAGATACAGGATTCCTATATAGACATGTTTTTAGATCATCCCAAATAAAGATAACTGTAAATATATATTTTGCTGTAGCACAGTAGATTTATAAAATCTGTATTTTATAATTTTAAGTTGGAATTCATAGATGAAACATACATGTTTGCATGGTTACTTAACATTTTCATATCAATGGCTATGATACACTAATTACATTTCATAAATACTGTACTTAATAAATGTATCAACTGATTTCTCACTTAAAAAGCACAAAAGCAAGCATATAAAGGCATGCATGAACATCACTGAACCTGGCTGAATGTTGAACATCAGAACTAGGATGCTGCACAGTGGGAAAAAAAATACTGCATTTGTTGAATTAAGAAAATTACTAATTTTTCCTTCAGTATTTACCTACTGAACTTTTGAATCCTGCTTTTAATGCGGTGGATATTTTCATGGACACCTGCCAACCTTCAGCAATTGATTTGTGCCTTCTTAATACTGTTTCTTAATGTACATCTACATTAAGTTCTTTGTATTATTATTAAAATCTTGATTGTTTTCCTGAGGAAAGCTGCTTTTTGCCTGGTACATAAAATTTATTTTAGACCTAAGTCTCTGGTTTGGCTTCAATCCCAGAATATCCTGATTTCTAAACAAACTGCAAAGCATATCATAGGGGTATCATGATTAAAAAGCTGCAGTCTTCACCGCAGATCCTGCACCATATTAATCCCTGTTATAGCTCCATTTATTTCATTGGAGTTACATTTCTTATTTTAATATACTTGCCATGTTTGGTCTCAGTACAAAATATGGAAATGGCATGAAGCACTGTACTGATAAAAGTTTCATTATTTCAGACCTGGTCCTGGAGACTAATAACGTCATAAATGTTGTTGACAATGGAAAACGTTTCAAGTAAGTTGAGTAATTTCCCAGTGGGGAAAGGATGAGTACAAATTTTTAATCACCCTTAATCAGGTAACACTTTTAAAAGCAGTAGTATTAAATGCTCTTTCATAAGGCTGTTTGCTATAGTAAAGCACATTCTAAACATACACCTGTCTCCGTTCCCATAGGCCTTCTCTGGTGCCAAGAGATAAGAGAAAAGAGCCCATAGACTTTTTAAGATTAGACAAAGGTTTCCGTAGAGGAATAGAGTTTTTTCCTTCATTTTTTCCACTTGAACTATTGAACGTTGAGCTGCTTTGACCAAACTTTGCAGCACTATTTACCTTCAGACAGCAACTATACCTGGAGCACTGCAGCTCTAAAAGTTTCCGAAAATTGCAAATAGCACCAAACAGGAACTTCAGTGTTGCATAATTATCTCCATTCTATGAGAGAGATTGTAGCTGGTTTATCAGAGACCTCTTTGCTAATGACTCCTTGTCCTGGTTCTGGCTGGGACAGGGTTCACTTTCTTCCCTGTAGCTTCGGGCGTGTGCTGTGTTTCAGTCTGGTGTAAAAGGAGTGTTAATGGCCCATTGATGCTTTGGCTGTTGCTGGGTGATGCCTGCACCAGGGCAGGGGGAGCAGAGCTGGGGTGGTGGCCCCAGCTGGCCAATGGGGTATTCTATACCATGTGACATCATGCTCAGTATAAAAACCAGATATGGGGGGCGGGGAGGGCTCAACCCCCAGTTCGGGACACGCGGT
>VZTQ01009303.1:3394-25967 GCA_013400755.1 Pelecanoides urinatrix
CCCCCCAGGTCCTTCTCCTCTGGGCACTTTCCAGCCGCTCTGCCCCAAGCCTGGAGCGGTGCCTGGGGTTGTTGTGGCCCAAGGGCAGGACCCGGGAGGTCCCCGCGTTGCCTCACCTCGTTAAAGAGCAGCTCGCGTCGCTGCTGCTTGCGCAGGTCCATCTTCTTCACGGCCACCAGCTTGCCGGTGCTCTTGACGGTGGCGATGCAGACGATGCCGGTGGAACCCTCGCCGATCTTGATGAAGTTGTCCAGGTAGGTGCGGGGATCTCCGGGATCCACCACCATCTGCAGGGCCGCCCGAAATTGCTCGTGGGAGACGCGTTGGGGTTCACGTTGGGGCGAACGGGGTTGCTGCGGCCCCGCCGGGGGCGGCGGGGGGCCGGGGGGCGGCTGGCGAGCGAGGTGGGGGTCCGAGGCGTGCGGGGTGAGGCCGGGATGGGGCGGCTCGGGGTTTTTGGAGCGCGGCGGAGCGGGCGGGTGGGCTCGGGAGGAACCGGCGCCGCCGCTCACCGGCCCGTTGGATGCCACCTCCTGCGGTCGCGCCGGCCGGTGCTCTGCCTGCAAGGAGAGGGGAGGAGAGGGACGTTCAGCCACCGACAGCCCTGCAGAGCGCGTGGACGGAGCCGGGATTTTGGTCCCCAAAACGCCGGGCGCCGACCCCCGCAGCCTCCGGCGGAGGCGTCACCGGGGCCGGGCGCTGCCGAAAGGAAAAGTTTGCGCTAGACAGGCTTGGAAAAAGCGAGGAAAGGGGGAGAGGAGACCGCAGAGGAGCCGGCGGCCGCTTCGGAGACGTGGGGCCGGTGCCGGCAGCACGGCACCGGGGAGGAAAGCACAGAGCGGCCGCGGGGCCGCGTCTTCGGCGCGAGCTGGTCCTACCGGTCTTAATCGGAGCGCGGGAGCCCGTTAACCGGTGCTCGTTTAGGAAGCGGAGGAGAGAAGCTGCTTTTCTAGGAGGCGGAGGAAAGGCAGAGCGAGGAAAAGCTCCCCGGGGAAGGAGAGGTCGCTGCCAAGCGGATCCGGTGGGAGCGGAGGGGAGCAGGGGGGGGGGGAAACCTTTACCTATGAACCCGCGCCCCTGCCGGGGTCGGTCTCGGCCCGTGGGTAGGTATTAAAAGGCCGTCCCGTCTGCTGAGCCGTCTTCATCACCCCTTCGGAGACGGGGATGTTGGGAGTCCGGATATTGGGCCCGGAGAGCGGGCGTTTGTCCCGGGGGGATTGCGGGCTGGTCTCGCCGGCGTAAGTGGATTTGGGGCGCTTGTCGGAGGGCTCGGGGCGCTCCCGCCGCACCACCCGATCGGCCGGCTCGCTGTAGTCCCTGTCAGCGGGGTATTCCCGCCAGCCGTCCCGTTCGGCGGGGGTTTTGGGGTACTCGGGAGGGGGCGGGCGGCCGCCGGCAAGGGGGGGAGCGGGTTTGGGGCCGGGTTCCTGCCCGCGGGGCTGCTGCTGGTGGTGGGCGCGCTGGTCCTCCCTCTCCCGGGGTCTCTCCTTGCCCTGCTCTAGCTCGCTCCTGGCCCCGGGACGGCTCTTCTCCTTGCTCCTGCCGGCATCCTCCTGCGGCCGGGCAGCGGCCGGGCCCTCGGAGAGGCCGTTCTCCTGGTAGAGCTGGTCGCGGCGGGGCGGGAAGGGGGGGCTGTCCCTGCGCAGAGAATTGGAACGGGACACGGACATGTTCTCAAACTCGTCCAGCAGCCAGGTGAGGGAGCCGTCCTTGGCGGCTTTGCTGCCCCGCACGATGGTCTTTTTGAGCAGGAGGTGGGACGGGAGGCGGACAGGAACGACAAAGCACAAAACAGAACAAGGAAAAAAAAAAAAAAAGGGAAGAAAATAAAAAAAAAAAAATGAAAATGAAATGCCTGGTGGTGACGGGGACACAGAGGGGACGCGGGGATTCCGGGGCGGGGGGGGGGCTGGCGCCGAGGCCACCTGGGCCGTGCGGCCCCGCGGACGGGGGTGCTGGGGGAGCGGGGAGGGGGCTCTGCCTTTCCTCATCAGCCCCGGCAGCTTTTCGGCACCGAAATAAGAGGGATCCGGCCTCGTGCCTCTCCTCCCCGACGGGCCAAGCGCTGCACAAGGCACCGCGCACCTGAGAAGCTTTTGGTCAGCCCCAGCCCTGCTCGGGGGGCTCGTGGGGACGGGTCTGGGGGGATGCTCATCCCCTGGGGGGGTCCGTCTGCCCCCCGAAACACCGTTATTAGTAACTGTGCAGAGGCAGCAGGTTTCGGGTCCGTGGAGGAGGGAGAGGGGATGCGGGAGGTGATCAGACGCGGTTTGTTTAGCCAAAGGTTAACAAGCCTGTTCCGAACGCTGCCTCGGAGCGAAGGGGAAGAGCAGAGCAGGAAAAAAACGAAGCCCGATGCTGGGAGGCAGGTCCCAGTCGGGTGGGACACCCAAACTGGGGAGCTGTGGGCTGCGCAGGGGGTTCCAGACTGGCTGGGGTGGGGAGGGACGTGCCCCGTTTCCCAGCCCTCGGGGAGGGATCTGCATCCTCGGGGATTTGAGCTTCGGAGGGTGCGACCGCGCGGCGAGGAGGCAGCGGGAGCGACGGCAGCCCCGTCCCTGAGGCCTCTCACCGTCCTCCGAAGAGGAGGATGCCTTCCTCTGCGGAAGGCATCTCCGCACCAGCACAGCCCGCCGGCCTTGGCTATTTATATTCCCTCCTCTTCCTCCTCCTACGGCCTCGGGGAGCGGGTTGTTTCCTCCACCGGCACCTCCGCAACAAACCCTGGCTGTACGGGATGCAGCGGCTCCCCACCACGAGCCACGGGGCTCGGCAGCGCCGGGGGAATCCCACCAGTTTTGGCGTCTTTTTGGGTCAGCGGAATTGCCCGGCCGGCTCCGCTCGTTACTCGGGGCCGCCGGAGCAGCCCCATCGTCCGGGGCAAAGCAGCCGAGCGAGTAAAACCAGTGGCCGGTGCCGGGGACTTTAATTAGAATCACAGAATTCTAATTAGGGTGAGGGCGGAGGAACGGCGGCAAGCCGGGGCAGGGGGGTGGTGTGGGGGTCCTCGACCGAGGGGAGCAGACAAGCCAGACTTTAAAATAAAAAACCAAAAACGACATAACGGCGGCTTGGGGAAACACAGGCGCGGGGAGGGGATGAGATGGGAAGGAAGAGACACCGTTTCCCCGGCGTTTTCTTGCAGGGTGGGTTTTTTCCAGCTGCCGGGAGGATGCAGGAGAGGTTTTCACACCGCGGGGGCGGCACCGGGTGCTCCCCGTCCTGTGCAGCCGAGCGGGGAAGGGGACGCCGCTGCCGAACTGCCGCCTTACCTGCTCCGCAGCACCCCAGGGAGAAGGCACGGAGCCCAAATTATCCCCGGCCTGGCTTTCCGGCCCCAAAAACAGTATCACCAGCCCTCCCCGAAGGGGCAGGGGCCACGCCGGCGGAGCTGCCTACCTTCTGCGAGCCGTGCTGGATGGCGGTGATGCAGACGGGGTCCACCAGCGGTTTGGGGCGCTTGGCCGACTCCTCGATGATGCCCTGCCATTGCCGCGGCAGCCCCGTGAATTTCTGCTCTTGCTGGTCGTAGCCGGTGTGGACGCGGTGCTCGAAATTGGAGGGAGCGGAGATCTCGATGCGTTTCTTCTTCTTGCTGAACATGGTGAGGCCGGCTAGAAGACCTGGCGGGGGTAAAAAAGAGGGACAAAAATGAAGTCTGGAGGAGGAGGGAGAGGTGGGCAGGGTGCCGGAGACCTCAGCAAGCCGTAAAAACGCACGGCCTCGTCTTTAGGAACTGATCTTGCTCTCTGGCAAATTAATTACGTGCCGCACGTGTGCCAAAAAGGAAGCACCTCGAGTGATCGCAAGCCCCGCGCCTCGTTAGGCTGCTCCCCGTCCGGGCGGGTTTTTGTAGCCCGCAGCCCGTTTGTGATCCCCCCACCGCTTATCCCCCCGTTTTTATCGCTGCGTGTTTGAAGATGCGTTTCCAGGTCCCTCCTGCCGCGATTTCCTTCCCGCGAAGGCGGCGATCGCAAACCCGGGCACCCGAGGGAGCGTTTCGGGGCTCCGGGCTGCCCGTCCGTACAGCAGACAAGAAAATCCCACCCGAGCTTCGGCTCCTCAACCCGCCGTCCCTCTTTGTCACCCCCCGGGTGGGCAATTTCCTCGGCTCTTCTCCTTCCAGCCGATCTGCCCGTGGCTTCCCCGGACACGCTGCGTCCCGGCACCCAGGGATTTCGGGTTGATCTCGCAAGGGTTTTGCGGCACTGCAATTAATCTTGCGCCCGTTTGGAGCCGGAGTTTCACAACTGTCCCCGCGAGGGCTTCAACCGGCACATCGCAGCCTCCTTGGGGCAGAAAACACCCACCCGGACAGGCAGGGGAACCCGCCGGTGTTCATCGTTACACCGAAATTAATCCTAGATTAATCCTAGATTAATCCTAGACCTAGATCCAGGTCCCGGTTCGGTCCCCGCTGAATGATTCTCCCCAGCGTAATTGGCACAGGGGTTATTTTTCTTCCAGGAGAAAAGCACAGGGGTTATTTTTCTTCCAGGAGAAAAGGATGTTTCGGGAGCCCCGGTCTTGCAGATATTTTGCTGCGTCCCTCCTCCCTTTGATGTAATGTTCCTAAATTTAAAAACTAAGCAAAAAAAAAACCCCTCCTACAATTAAAAGCTTTTTTTTTTAAAAAACACTGCAAGGAAAGCAGCTCGGCCGCGAATACAAGCCCAGGCGGTCCCGCAACACCCGGGAATAAGGTCATTTCGCTGGACGTCGGTGACTAACGCCGTTCCTTAAGCCTTTTACTTACAGGGTGTCACTTAAAACCACATTTAAGCGTGGTTTTAAGGCCGCGTTTTAAGTTACAAGCTGAATAAACCGGCAAGAAAAACAGCCTGACCTGCCGAAAGCCGGGCGTGCAGACGCTCGGCCAGAGCGAGAACAGCAAACTGTTTACTCAGGTGCTTAAATACAGGTCGAGGAGCCCAAAATACAAGTCAAGGCTGCGGAAGCTAGACTTAGCAGCGCAGCCAGCGCGTTTGCAGCGTTAAATTTAAAGCCAGTTTTGGCCTGAGAAGTTACAGGGTTTCCCTTTGCAGGCTGCAAAGATAAAGCCAGCCGACGCAGCCGGTTTTGTTCGTTTATTTACGAGTTTGGTTCTTTTAGATTTGAGTCTATCCCTGAACGCATCCCGGTCTCCCAGGACGAAGAGCCGCGGCCGGGGAGGAAGCCTGGCCCCAGGGTGGACCCCGAAACCCATTTTCCTGGTGTAAACACCCGCAGCCAGGCACAATAGAAGCTTGTTTACACCCTCCAAACGCCCTCATCCTTCCAAGCTCAAGGGTAGACGATCGATCCTGCCCAGCGGGAGCCCGGAGCCTCCCCTAAATCAACAATTTCAGGTTGTTTTGTTTTTTTTTTTTTTTTTTTTTTAATTGTTTCAGAAATTTCTACGGCGGAGCTGGAAGTCGGCGCGCTCTCCGACAGGCGCGCTCCTGCTCCTCCCGACCTGGGAGAGGGAGGGGAAAAGAGGAAATTTCTGGGTTGGGGGAGGGAAAAAAAAATATAAATCAAGCTTTAGATGGATACCACCGCACCCAGACGTAAAGCGAGCGCGCTCGAGAGCAAGCGCGAGCCCTCGTGCGTCGTGACGAGCGCCGATATCCCGACCGGAACGACAGCAAAACAGCTATCGGACCCTATTAAACACCGACACGACTCGGGAAAGATTAGCGACTCAAAAATGCTCCTGAAGCAGCTTAATGACCTTAAATTCTGATTTTTTGCCCTCATTAAATACACACCGAGCGTCCTCCGGCTCCAGCCCCGTACGCGTGGGATCCCGGTGGTTCGGTGCCGCGGCTGCAGATGGAGGGGTGAGCGCGGCAAAGCGTCCCCCTTGCCGAAACGCCCTCGCCGCAGCCTGGAAAGACTGGTAGCGCCGGGTATTTCCACCTCGGCGCTCCGGCTACTGCCGGCAACGCCGGCACCTGCCCGCTGGCAGCGGCGCCGAGAGCTGCCAAGTCCCGCCGGCGGTTGCCAAATCCAGTCGATCTCCGTAACTACCGGCTTGTTCCGGACTCGGCGGATGACAGAGCTCGGTTCGCGGTCGCTGCCGGGGATCTGCCGGCGCTCGGCGAGGTGCTGCAATTAACAGGGGGGGGTCAGATGATGCTTTTAATTAGGCTCCTGCTCGAGCGCGAACGCCGGTGTCCGGTACACCTCGCCTTGGGTGCAACCCCTCAGGGAGAGAAGAGGACGAAGCTGCAAATTAACCCACCTGAAACCACGAGAAGCGGCTCCGCCTTTAAAACGTGAAAAAAAGGACCAAAAAATCCCCTTTCGGGAGACGCGGAGCGGCGGGGGAAAGCCACCGCGGGGACGAGCCCACCAAGCCGCGGCAGCACGAGCCTCTCGCCATGTCCGGCTCCAGCCCTGCCGTCTCGCCGGCAAAAAGCCCGTCGGCGGAGGAAAAACCAGTTTTTATTCGTTTGTTAGTAAAAGCAGGCGGCTGGGAGGAAGCACACCCCTCCCACGCGGGATCGGGGACGAGTACAACGAGGAAGTCGGGCGTTTTAGGCCACTATTTAAGGTCGGTTTGTTTAACTCCCTCCTTTCTCCGGTTTGGGAAGGAGCGGTGCCATCCTGCGGTGCTCAAATCCCAAAGGAGCTCGCCGGGAGGATTTCAGGGGGGACGGTGCAGCCGGCGGGACGCGATTCGAGCGTGAGCCTGGTTTCACGGCGGCCGGTGCCCGGGAGCGGGCTGACAAAAATTCGAAAGGGGATTGAAAGTCGATCCGAGTCGAGAGGCTGAATCCTCGGGTGAAGGGGATGATCCCGGGACAGACGGGGAAATGCCAAAATCCTGCGGCGGGCGCGGGGCGGATCCGATTTTCCCCCCACTTTCACTGGTTTCGGGTGGCGATTGTGGCCGTTTCCTTCCATTTTAGCCTCCTGAATCTGCTTCCGACAGGCTGCCCGGTGTGAAACCCAACAGCTCCCGAGACAATCCCATTTTCCAGGCAGGAAATCCCAGCTCCGGTGCTCCGGCATCCCCCCGCATCCACGGCGTCCGCAAAGGCGCTCCCTCCTTCTCCAGCTTGCCCAATCTTTTGAGGTTTTTCTGAATAAATCCCCGATCCATTAGCAAAGTTTTTCTCTGCCTCCACCTCCGTCCTCGTCCCCCTTTAAAAAAACAAAAAGGGGGGGGAATCCCATATATTTGCGATCCCCCCATTTTACCTGCTCACCCTGGGGGTCCGCAGCACAACCGAGCGCCGGCTTGGGCTGGGTCGAATCCTGAACCGCCCCACGCACGGGCAAACACATTAATTAGGAGTAAACGAAGGCGCGAGCGCGCAGCCGGCGGGTTTATGGGTTTTCCCAAGGAAAACTTTACCTTGAAGACCCCGAAAAAAGTCACCCCGGGGCGGGCAATTTGTTGGGTTCAACTTTTTACCGCCGCGGCGAGCATCACGCCGGCTGCCCGTAGCTTCTAGCCCAGGCAGACCGCCGCCGTTTTGGGGAGAAACAGGCGTTTCACGCCACCCCCGTGGCAGGACCGTGCCCAAAGGGAAAAATCAAGGCTGGTCCCTCCTTTCACCTGCACCGGTCGCTCCCGAACACCGTCCCTGGGAAGCTGCTTCCTTCGCACGGGATCCTTCCTGGCACGCAGGAGAAGCGCCGGGTGGACAGAAATCCCGTTTCTGGATGGAAAAGGATCTCCCGTTTTGGGGAAATAATCGCTAAGCTTTTAGTGGGATGTTTAAAAACCGCTCGCTTTGCGTTTAACTGCAAGGAAGTCTAAGGAAAATAATACCTGGAGGATACGCATCAACCCACCGGAGGTTGGAGCATCCGAGCGCCTCGGGACACTGCTAGTTAAGCTAATCAGCCTCCAAATCTACCTTGGCTTCGTATAAAAAACATATTTTTGGGGCTGGCGGGGGGAAAAGAGGCAGCACGAGGGGGCAGGAGGGCAGAGCCCAGCCCGGAGGAGCCCTCGGGGCTCTCTGAGGAGGAGGAAGGGGTTAAGAGCGGGTTAACATCCCCCCCACTAGATCCTCGCCTCCACGAGCTATGCACATTCCTCAGCCCTTGTCCTAGCCCAGGTCAGATTCCCTTTATCTCCGCTTTGTTTAATTAGTCAGCCATTAACTAACGCTTCTAGCAGCCCTGGGTAAACAAAACAGGGCAGAATATTCTCCACTGCTGACAAACACCCCGAAAACCCGCGTTGTCGCTGGCGGGGAGTTTGCCAGCAGCTTTCGAATGAAAAATAAAAGGGGAAAAGACAAAGATGACAAAGGTAGTTTGTTCCTTCGCGTAAAATCTGAAACCCAGCGATTTGAACCTTCATCGGCGGGAGAGCGCGGACAAACGGCAAACAGATTTAACAGATCCCCGACCGGATCCAGAAGCAGCGTCCCGTTTGTCCCTGCGCCCAAGAACAAATCTGGCGCAGCTGTATGTGATTCACACGCTCGTCTCCGCTTTAAACACATCGGGGCCAACAAAACAAACACCAGAAAGGGGCCGTTTGTCCCGCGGCCGCACCACCTCCGCATCCCCCTACCCCGCACGGAGACTTTCCGCCGGACGCAGGCAAAGGTTGGATTTTGAGACGCAATTTTAATGGAGGGAGCTCGGCAGTTGATTGAATTATGGTGCTTGAGGAAAAAAAAAACAAAACAAAAACATATAGAGGGGGCTCTGGCGTCCCGGCCGCCCCCCGATATCGGCTCAGCTCGCCCGGAGCCTCCTCCGAGGGTGGAGGAGCCCACGGGACCCCCGAAAACAAGGGGAACCCCGCAGGCGCGTCACCCACCGCCCCGATTCACAACCGACGCCGGCATTCAGGTCTCCTGGCCAGGTCAGGCTCGGACACGAGGGTTTTTTGGGGGTCTCACAAGCCCCCAGAGCCTTGTTCCCACTGTGACAGCAGGCAGCTGGCTCCGGGTGACATTATCTCCCACCGCTTGCTTCCAGGCAAGAACAAGCTTTTACTTGCCACCAGCTGGGAAGCGTTAGCCAGCGACCGGCCCTTCCACGCCACGAACCCGCAGGCCAGCTGCCGCCGAGCAGGAAGCCCGCGCCGAAGGGATATTCGCTTTCCAAAGTCCAAATCCCGCGCAGATGTGGGGTTCAGCTTTCCCCTGGGTTTTGATTTTTTCCCCCCTTTTCCTTCCCATGCAAACGGGTTTCCCCGCCTCCGCGCAGGGAAAACGAGAGTCCCTCCCCTCCTCCTTGCCAGAAATAATTCCGTTCCCCCCCCCCGAAACACCGGCCTCACCTCGCAGCGCCGCTAACGAACAACAGACCTGCTTCAGCCGGCAAGATGGAGAGATCCCCTGTTGCTCCGCGCCTTTCCGACAGCCGCCCGACCCCGCTCGGGCTCGGAAGGGGAATAAACCTCCTCCGAGAGCCCCCCCCTCGGTGCTCCCCCCTCCTAAAACACCCCGATTAAAACTCATTAAGAAAACGCAAGTGTAAAAATCAGCCAGACTCGGCGTTACTCACCTTCACCATCCTCCTGCTTCCTGCAAGCCAGAGGGGGAGGAGGGAAAGATCGCCCCGAGAGGGGCACGGGGAGCGAGGAACCCCCCCAAAACCCTGCAGGGGTGGCCCCGGGGAGGGGAAAGGGGGCTGGGGGGGGGTCGCAGCTGGCGCTGGAGACCGGCAGCTCCGGCCCAACGCTCCCGACTCCTGACGCTGCAAACTCCAAAGCGCCTCCCCCAGCCGGGGAGCGCCGGATCGGGGGCTCGGCGTCCCCGTCCCCGCCGGGGAGGGGGTGGAATTGGGGAGACCTACGGATCGGGGTGATCCGCCATCAGCTCCCCAAGCCGGCCGGGGTCGGCGCTTCTGGACCCCCGCCTGGTTGCCGGAGCCCGACGGCCGCTCTCGGCCCCGCGAGGCCGGGGGGGACACGATGGGTGACGCGGCCAACGCGGTGGTGCCGGCACGCAGCTCTCCCCACCGGCGTTTTCTCCCCCCTCCCGCTGACTTTCCCAGCTTCGTGCGCTTCCCAACCTGCTCTTATCGCGCCCCAGAACCGGTTTCGCAGGCAGACGTTCCTGCCGCCGGGCTGCCGCGGGCTCCGGGCCGGGACAGCCGGACTTTCCTCTCCTCCATCCTCCGGCGGTCGGACGCCGGGGACGGGTCGGCACAAGGGGAGAGCAGCGCGGTTATAACCCCAAAGCGGGTCCGGGGAGGCGAAGCCGCTCGCTGCTCGCTTCCCGGGTCTCGCTCCGAAACCGAAATAAGAGCTTCCCACCGTCTCCGCGCGCCCGAGAGGGTGACTAACGCCGGCGCTACGGTCCCGCGATTTAACAAGCGTCATTACCATTTTCCAGGACTGGGAGCGCCGTCGCCGTTGAACTCTCGCCCACGCCGCGAGGCCGGTAATCCGTCGGGAGAGGAGCTGGATGGCAGCGCGGCCGCCGCGAGGCTCGGAGGGGTTAAAGACGAAGCTTTGCAGAGAGAGAGAAGCGGAGCAGGAATAGAGGAGATTTGAGCCGGGAACCAATGAGGCAGCAACATTTGAAACAAAGCAGCCAGTCAAGTGCCCCTCCGGGTGGCTGGGGATCAAGAGACGGGGAAGGAAGGAGAGGGAAGGGGCAGGCGAGAGCCGGCAGAAATCCCGCCGGCTCTCCCGGCAGGAAGAACCGGCCCTCCCAGCCCGGCTCGCCCGGGTATTTCCCCGGTCGGGGCAGCAGCCCTTCGCCGCGCCGCGCTTCCAGCGTGCCTCCCTCCCCCGGCGCGTCCCCTCGGCGCTTTCCTCCGTTCTCAAGAGCCCCCAAAAGCGCGTCCGCACCCCGGTAGAGAGCCGGTGAAGCGTGCCGGGGACCGCCGGACCCACGGCCCCTCCCGTTGTGCTGCTTTTAAGACCCCTTATTAAGTGACGTGACCCCCGAAAGCCCGGCCGGGGGACGCGAGGTGCAATCCGGACCCTCTGCCCGAGGACGAGCCGAGGAGCTCGGGGCACCGGAGCCTCACCTGAGGGCGAGGATCACAACTCCGCTGCCTCTTCCTCAGCCTGAACGAGGACGGTGCCGTTTCCTAACGAAAGCAGCGCTAATTGGCGGGTCCCACGCGGCGGTGTGCGCGCTCCCCCTCGCTCGCTGCGCGGAGGAACGGTGTCGGAGCCCTCTCCGGCACAGAAAAGCAAAGCTTTGATGTCAGCGTACGTATTTTGCTCCTCTCTTTCTTTTTTTTTTTTCTTTCCCCTTTAACGTTGACTCAAAGGAAACACCCTCGGATCGGCTCGAATCTCGCCCGGCGTCGCAAAATCGAGCGGCTGCCAGGCTCCGCCGCGCACGGTCCACCCCGTCGGCGTTTGCCGGGAAGGTGCCAGACCACAAACCGGGCAGGGAGGGCGAGACGGGGGCGAGCAGCAGGCACCGGCAGGCGAGAAGAGTCGAGCCACCGCGGCTGCGCCTCTGCCAGCTCCGTCCAACGGAGCCCGACGACGTCTCGCAGCTGAGAAGATCTTATTTTTATTCAAATAAAGTAGGGAAGGGGGTTTAAAAAAAAAAAAAAACAACAAACAAACCACAGTCGGGCATGTTAATCATCTATCACGGTTTACAACGAGATTCCTCGCTTCCCATTCGCGCTCATTTTCCTCGTATTTATTCTCTTTCAGAATATTCAAAATATCTTCTGCATCGCCATGGGACTGCTAATTGGCGCTTGGAAGCTTTCCTAGAATCACATCAGAAGGATGTGGCATCCGGGGGAAAAAAACAAAACACAAGATCATCAGATGAAAACCAACCTCTCCTACCACTTCTTCTGATTTTTTGGTTTTTTTTTTTTTTGCTTTTTCCTCTCCAATTTCACAAGTTACGCCCTCACGCCGCTCGGCTGGAGAAGCACCGGTGAAGGAGTGTGTTTCGGTGCAGCCCAAGCCGGGTGTTTCTGGCATCACCGGGACGGAGGGTCCCCACGCTGCCGCGTCGCTTGCGGGGGGGGTCTCAAGCGGCAGCTCCACAGACAGACGCCCGCGCCGGGCGGATTCGCCAGCCTGGATGAACTTAAAACTTAACAGAGAGCTGCCGCCGCAGCGATTTAGGACGTTACGCAGTTTGCTAAAAAGCACCGAATTCATCCCGAGCTCCCAGGAGCTCGAGAACGGGCGCGGGATTATATTTTGGCATTCACGAGTTCCGCGTTTTATCTATTCGGGAAGGAGAAAAACAGCAAAACCAGGAAGAACTTGAGCCGTGACGTCCCTGTTAACGCAAGAGGCAAAACCCATTTGTCCTTCTGGAAAGTTATTTCTCTCGTGTCGCTACGGACAAGCAGCGGCTTAAAACCCTCCGATTCCACGTCTTCAAAAGCTGCTGCGACTGCAAAAATTCACCAGCTGCTCTCTTCAGCTGCCGAGAGCACAAAGAGCCCCCAGCATCAATTTGAGTCTCTTGTGAAACACGCTAATTAATTCATAGAAAGATAAAAGCACGCCAAAGAAATAGTTCTAGCCCCCAAATCTTTCAGAATTCGAACAAAATTAGCGAAGGCGCGTGTCTTCCTAATCCTCGCCTCGCAGACGGTCCTAACGTTTCCTGAACCTGCAGGACGCTCGGAACCGCCTCACTCCTCCCTTCCCACCTCTAAGCACATCCCGGTAGCGCCTCAGAGCCCCATTATCTCCAAAATTAACTCCACTTAACGACCCTAGCAGAAGCTGAATCAGGCTTCGCTCGCACAACAAAGTTCCAAAATATCAGTGGGGAAAAAGCACCGTATCGGCTATTAGAGAGACTTGATCCTCCCCGCGGCCCGTGCGGTACAGACTCAGCCCTGTCGCCTTTCACTTGGCAATAAACTTCGCAGGCGGCTTCAAGTTCTTACGTTTTGCTTTAAAACCCCCCAAAAAACGGCTCGGTATTTGCACGGCGAGGACCGCGCCAAGAGGATTTCGTACCTGCTGATAAGTCACCGGCGGCTCAGCTGGAAACCCGGGATTTCCTCCACGGTCTCACATCCTCCGAGGATGGAAGATCTCGAAGGACAAACCCGAAGCGAAACGTCCTCTTTCCAGCCGAGGACGTCGCCGTCTGTCCTCGCCGAGACAGCGGGAGCGTTCACGCTTTGCCGGGGTGTGTTTAAGCTGCCGGCGAGGGCGGGTTGAACTGGCCCGGCTGGCTTTTACACAAGCCAGGAGGGAACCGTCCCGCGCCGGGAGCGGCAACCTTCAAAGAGGAGGAGAGGTGTCAGCCTTCCAGCCCCGCGAGGAAGACGAAGCGGCCGAAAACGGGGACCCGGTCGAGGCTGCCGGAGCGCGCGGGCGGCGGGAGAGCGCGGCAGGGCGACGGCGCGGTACCCGGGACGGATTAAACGAACCCGATATCCACAGGCAAGCCGACGGCGTGGAAGAGGAATCCTGGAATTCAAACCATTCGTAACCCCTGCAAGGATCCTCCTGGTTTCAGAGGCAACGCACCTCCCCAAAACGCAGCCTCAAAAGCTCGATCAAAGGGGATTTAATTTTCTTTCATCTTTTTTTTGTCCCAAAGCAAAACTTCCGGCCGGCAGGACGCGGCGGCACGGGGACATCAAAGCTCGGGGCACGTCCCTGCAACTCCAGCGGGGCTTGAGCTCGACCCGCGCGGCACGGAGCAGCCCCCGATGTTTTTTTTTTACCCACGGGACGTTTGCTGCCAGAGGCCACGTCACCCCCGTCCCGCCGCGGGGCAGCGCCGTCCCGTCACCCTGGCGCGAGGTGCGGCAAGACGGCTCCCACTTTTTGGGGAAAGGCAGGCGAAAAAAGCCAGCGTGACGCATCAGAGGTGCCGGACCACCGAGCGGGGGCCGCCGCGGCTACGGGACCCCCAGCGTGGCGTTCAGCCGCATCCCACCACGAGACGTCGCCGCTCCCAGCGCGGGGAAAACGCTTGCGTGGAAGTTTCAGGAGCAGGAGCCTGCGGACCTCGACAAGCCGGGGCTTGCGGGGAGGGAAGGCAAGCGCCTGCCGAGCTCCCTCCAAAGCTGCGGAGAGGTTAAACCTTAATCCCGTCGCCCGCCACGAACGGGAAGGGAAACAATTGCGGGAGGTTGTTTTGTTGGGGTTGTTTTTAAGGAATAAATCAGTTTGGATTCAGCAGAGCTTACGACAGCGAGCGACCGTTGGACTCTGCGACGCGGCCGGCAACGCCGCTGGTTGAAATTGGGGATGGCTGCAGCACGGCTCTTCGCAGACACCTCGCGATCCGAAATCGGGGAAACTACCTGCTAGAAAACAGAGGGGAGCTTTCGACGGGTTATTTCGCATCTGGATAAATCTCCCGATTTATTTGTACCGGTACAATCGCCCCGATACCGCAGGATTTTGCTGAGAACGGCTGGAAGAGAGTAATCGCTTTGGCAAAGCCCAGCTGTCGGCGGAGCGAGGGTTAACCCAGAAAAATAAAAAAAAAATCAAAATATTGTTTCGGAGCTGCGCAAACACGAAGCCTCGTTATTTCCATCTGCAGCTGATGCTCCACAGAGCAGCGGCAAAGCAACGCCGGGTCCGAAACAGCTACAGCAGACACAAAAACCAGCCTAGCGAGGCGTTTTCTTCGTGGCGGAAAGCTTAGGCTTCGAGTGAGGAAATAATTTTAATTTTTGCCTTTTTCCACCCGCTCTGGAGTCATCGCTCTGCCGCGGCTTGAGTCCTGCTCCTGCTTTCACGCCAAAAAAGCAGGTTTCTGGGAGTCTGTTCCTGACTCTGTGACAAGAATCAAGTCACCTCTGGGCACTCTGGTTTCCCCTTCAACAGAGCAGGACGATACCGGCGGAAGGTGATTACGAAGAGCTCCGAGGTCTTCGGAGAAGAGGTGCTAGAGAACAGCAGACGCCGCCGAGCTTCGGAAAAGGATTCGCGTCCTTCACCAGGAGGTAGCAACCAGCTACCGCGCTCAAAAAAAAAAACAGCGTGAGAGGAAAAAACAAGAATGAAGGTGATTTTTTTTTTTCCCCAAAACCACTGGAATATTTTATACAAAAAAAAGAAAAGGAGCACACTTGCGTTTTGGTGTGCTCACCGAGAGCTCTGCCCAAAAATCAAGTCTACCGACTAACGCTGAATTTTACCGTCTTCTCTAAAGTTTCGTGGGACCGATGCAATCCCCGCCGCGCCGATAAAGCCACCCAGCACCCAGACACTCTCCCTTAAAACACGGTGGCACAATATCGCACCAGAAACGGGCCGGTCCTCCCATTCCCCGCACGTTTTGTGCCTCGAAACACGAGCTCCGATTACCCTTATCTCGGTTTCCAGAGATACAGGCGCCGCGGACCGAATTTCTCCCTTTAAAGCAGAATTAGCTGCAAGCATGGACACGGGAGAGGAAATCTTGGGGCGCTTTGGGAAATCACTTTCCAAAATCAGCTCTGCACCCCAAACCGATCCTCCGGCTCTTCTCCGCTTTGCCAGGCGACCTTTTGATGCAGGATATCACAAAAAAAACTCCCTCCGCTCTCCCCCCTGTTACATTCAAACATTCTCCCTGAGCTGGCGGACGCTCGGAAAAATCTTCGTTCATTTAATTGCCGAGCAGAAGCGCTCCAGCGCCCGACTGCTGTGGGAAGGGCGAGAGGACTGCACCCCAGGGCACCAGAAAGTAATTAGTGCAGAAATTAAATAGGGAGCCAGCCAGGAGGGATGCGCGGAGCTCGTTTCTGTGCCGAAACCCCCGGGGGAGGCAGCGGAGGCGCGAGGTCCGTGGGAGCAACCTGAGCAGCCTTCGCGCGCTGGGGTTTTAAGCCGGACTTAACGTCCGGCACGTGGACCTAGAGCATCTCCAGCTGGAAATGCTCCAGCCCAGGCTCTTCCAGGAGTTTCGAGCCGCTGTCCTGACCCAAAATCCTTCCTCAAAACCCAGCAGACCCACACCTACGCCAGCCGGGGCCTCGAGCCAAGATTTAAATCCGCGCTTGGGTTACGTACCTTGGTTTTAATCGGCAACGAGCCCCCGGCAGCTCGGCCCTAAGGAGCAGGGCTGCTTTCCCAGCAAAGCGACATCGGGTGAAAGCGCCACTTTTCGAACAACGGCAACAATCCTTGAGGAAAATCCAGCCTAAAAGATCCAAAACTAAGGAAACTCCATCCTACTACGCGCCTGGCAACACGGAAAGCAGGTGCTTTTTATTAACAGGGTGTCGTTTCGGCGCAAGAATCGCAAATCGCGCGCCGTTTTTGGGATACCTGGTCTGGAAGCAGAAAGAGTTTAACAACTGGTGTGGAAAACCTCGGAAAGACGAACTGTTTTGGGACGGGGGATCAGGAATAACCGCTGACCCAGCCCTGCGACTCCCCGGCTTGCAGCGGGGTTAACCAAGCCTCGAGCGTGATTTCAAGAGGAAGTTCTTCTTAAAAAAAGAAGAGAGTCTCCCAGTTTATATCTGACATCTTCCCCTCCCACTTACCCCGGCCAGGACAAACAGGTTTCTCCGCACGCAGAAGATCCCTTTGGTCAAGGGTGGAGGAGAGGAACTCGATCTGTAGCTGATATTTTTATTCCAACTGCTTAACAAGGCGTTAAGCCACCAGGGAAGTAAACAAAACCGTCCAAGGCTGCCCCGTTTATTTAATTCAGGTGCTCCAGCTCTTCAGCAATGGATAAAAAGGAAAAAGAAACAAGAAAAGCGAGTACAGGCTCGACCTTGGGCTTGTGACAAAACCCGATTAGCCTTCGGCGGGCTCGGAGCCACGGCGCGCTCCGGATTTACCTCTCGGGGCTCCTTGGCGGAGGACGGGAGCCCTCGGTCGGCCGCGTATCCCACCGCAACGCCGGCACCCCGAAACCCTCCCACACCGAACTCCTGCCGAGGGGACGGCGCCCGTTGGAGTAGTTTTCATTCTATTATTATTTACTGAAACCAGATAACCCCGGCAGCAGCCACACGTCGGTAATCCGCATCGGGAGAGAGCTCTGCGGGTCGTCGCCTAACCGGGGAGCGGGTCGACAGGCGACGGAAAGCTTCGGATGATAAAAAAAAGCAGCAAGGAAGCCGAAATCCTTTCTGTTTTTGCGCAACCAGTCTCGCCATCGCAGCAGCCTCGGAGGGGAATTATTTGTAATGATGATTTTAATGCAACCTGTCAGGGATTGTACGGCTAAACGCGGTTTGGGGTTTAAAAAAATCCTTATCGAGCAAGAAAGACGAGGGGTGGGCAACCTCCTCCCTGCACGAACCCTCTGCCGGAGTCGGAATTCCTGACACGCCGAGCGGGGACCACCAGCCCAAACACGCCAGGCTCCGAAATCCTCCACGTCCCTCTCACCCTGACGAGGAGGGAGCTCGTTAAATCCTGTGTGCGGAGCCGGAGGGGAAGGAGGGATGTTCTGCGGCTGGCTCCAGGCTCCCCCAGCGTCAGCCCGGCCTTCGCCCCTCGCTGCCGACAGCCCAACCGTCTTCCTCCACCGATCCGCCGCCGCGGATGGGGAAGGCACCAGAAAATGAGGGATTTCTCGGTGGGGTTTAGACACGGCGGCCTCGCCGCTGCCTCTTACGGCACCAGCAGGACGCCAAAGCTGGGTCGCCGCGTTACCGCGCTGCTCTTCGTTAGCGAAAGACCGTTAGGAAGCTCCGGGAGACGCGATCGGCCGGGGGATCCAGGAGCGCAGGAGCCCTGCCCCAGCGCTGGTTAAATCCACCTCCTGCCGCAGCAGCTGCTCTCAAAAGAAAGAGGAGTCACTTTCGGAGGCACTTTGGAAGGCGAGAACGTTTTAATCAGCTGAAGTATTTGTTTTGGGGAGGAAAAGAGGAAAAAAAACCAAACCCCCCACAACCACAACCACAGGGCCTCCCCGTCGGCGTTAAGGAGATGGAGACGCTTCAGACCCCTCCGTGTCCCGGCTGGGGACAGCTTTGCCCCCTCACAGCGCACGCGGACGGTGACCAACACCTTTTGGCACAATTCTCCGACGCCACCGGACCCAAAGTTGCTCCACGGAGCGCGAATTTCTGCCTGGGCTCGGCTTTTTCCTTTTTTTTTTTCTTTTTTTTTTTTTTTTTCTTCCCCCCTAGCACAAGGTTTCCTCCCGAGCCAGAAGCTGCAGGGTCAGAGGAGCGAGGCACGCCAAGAATGCGCATCGGGACTGACACGGCCATCTCCAGCTCTTCCCCCCCGCACGGTGCATTAATTACACGTGCTCTTGACGAGCCGGGAGGCTCCGGGACGAGACGCCGGTGTCATGAGGCGATTTCGAGGTGTATTTAGAGAGCGATCGGCGCTCAGCTCCCTCTCCGGTGGCTGGAAAGGCCCCGATGTGGCATTAGTGACGATAAAACCACCGTCACACCCGCCCAACGCGCGGCCGGCTTCGCACAGCCCAGCCTCGGAAAACAGGGAAATAAAAGCTCCCCGCTTCGTCAGGCCGAGAGATTTTAACGACCCGATTTGAAGGTGAAACCACGAGTTTACGACTTTGGCAACAACTCATTAACATCCACGGCGGGGCTGGGGTTAACGAAGGCGGGCTGCCTCGACGGGAGGCCGAGCACCCCTGCACCCCTCTTCCCACAGCGGGCTGGATGCTCCCGAAACAGGCAGCCGAGAAGTCAATTTATGTTTCAGCAAGCAATTACCATTTGGTGCTAATTAAACTGCAAGCTGATTAGTCGAGTAAAACCTTTAATTAGCCCCTTACATCGTTTACAGAAATTATAGCTTATTCGCACCGTGGAAGCGCACGACACGGGGAAAGGAAGAGCGGAGCGAGCACGGTTCGAAAGAACGGCGCTTTCGTTACGTCCAACTTCATTAGAGAAAATAATCGTTACTTAAACGCCCTCCCCCTGCAACGCAAGCGCCCAAAAACCGAGCGAGAAACTCGCCCCCTGAACGAGAAGAAGGTTCGAAGGGGTTGGTTTAACGCTGCAGAAAGAGCACGCGAGGGGCTGAGGAGTTAATAAAAGATTACCCAATTGCCGATTAATTAAAATCTAGGAAAACATCAAATCCTTCGGGAAGCCGGTTCGGAAACGTGAGCAGCGCCCGTGCCACGCAAAGCTGCCTCTGAAAACGTTAAAAGTACCGCGGCCCGATTCGTGAGGCAGATGGCAAATATTCCTCCCCTAAGCTCAGGAGAAATCAGTTTTTATTAAATAATAAAGACGCGGCTGTAATTAGGCTGCGGGGAAGCCATAAAAAACGTCCCTGGGATTTCTCCCTGAGCCAGGCGGGACTTCGGGGGACGCGTCCTTCCCTCCGAGCGCCGAGGACGCGGCGATCGCGATGGGGAGGAAAAGCTCCTCGTTTTCCGGACGCTCGTTTTGGCTGGAAAAAGGACATCGAACCTGGCAGCGCGGCCGGGAAATCCCTCCAGAGCCGGGGAGAAAGCGCGCGGTGCGATAAAAGCTGCTCTTTTCCGTGCCAGGTCCCCCGCAGCACCGGGAAAACGTCCCATCGATGTTCGGAGGGAACCGTTTCTTCTCCAGCAGCGTTAAATCGGCCACGCAGGCTCTACGTCAGCTGTAACCACCAGCGGTGATGTAAAATTACGCTTCCTCCCCTCCCGCCCCCTCCGCCAAACACCCACAAATTCCTAAATTATCCATCGGAAAAGTCAAGGGCGGAGGATCGGAGCCTGCGAGGCGAAAAGCGCGCGGCAGGGACGTTCCGCAATCGTGCTCCGGAGCTGCCCCATCCCAAACCTCGTCCCTTCCGGAGCCGATCCCCTCCTCGCCGCTCCGACAGCTCCCAAGCGCGATGGACAGCGATCAGCGACGAAATCGCCACCTTCGAAACGGGGACGGACGCGCGGGATACGCGGAGTCACCTCCGCGGCAACGGAGCGCGTCGAATGGTTCGGAGCGAAACCCTGTGATTTTTTTAAAATTATTTTTATAGAGACGGTTTCCTTCTGGCAGATTTGATAAGCGCTGGTAAAATAAATGTCGCACACGCACATAAAGATAACAAGTATTTGGAAAATATCTGCGAACTCGGAACAACGCGGGAGGGGGAGCGGAGCAGGTTCCACTCGTCGGAGGTGAAACGCAACCGGAGCCGTCGTTATCCCATCAGCATCTTTCCGGGAAACTTCTGCTGCTATTTCAACGCCCAAATACGTTCCAATTAATTTATTCGGGAATCGCAGGGTGGTAACTCCTCAGCAGGGCGAGGAGGTTTCCGAGGGATCTTTCTGAAGGTGGTTGTAGCGGCTGGAAGACGATTCCGTGCGACAGCAGCCACGGATTCGCGCAGCCTCGCGTCCCGCCCTCGCCGGGTACCGGGGCTCACGGTCCTGTTCCTACGTGGCATTTATCCAGAAATCCTCCCTCAACCTGCGCCGGGGACAATCCACACATCTACGAGGTTTATTTCTTAACCAGAACTGAGGATTCTTGCCTTAAAAGGCTGCCAGGATTAGTTAATGTTTGTACTGGCAGCCGCCAGCTAATTCTTTGGCCACTGTTCAAACTTCGGGGCTTTATTTAAAACCTTTTTTTTTCTTTTTCCACAGCTCTCCTAAGGTCGGTTCGTCTTCCCCGCCGCCGGGCATTCTCAATAAACCCAATTTGCCGTTATTTACGAGCCTACCGCGTAGGGCGTCATCAGAGTCCCTGCAGCCCACCCGGTTAATTGTTGCAAAACTGCGTAAATGACAGAGAAAACGCAACTAAAAACTAATCCTGAAACTTTCCTTTGTTTTGTTCGCGTTTCCCTTCAATGAACAAAGCACCACCGGCGACGGGAACACACAGAAAACGAAGCGCAGGGCAATTAATCTCCAGCTATGGAGACGTTCGGTTGAGTGAACGCGTGGGCACAGAGTTACCCAAATTAGTAATTTCACAGCCCAAAAACTGCACCGGCGTCGGGAATTTCTGCCTGTCGATTCTCCATCCCCACTAACAACCTACCCAGGCGCGGCTGGCGCCAGCTCTGGCAAAGTTTTGGCCGGCGCGGCACCGCTGCCCCGCGTTTACAGCCCCAGAGGGGTTCGGAGACCGCGATTTCTATTCTTGCCCTGCTCCCCATGTGCCAAAACTGGGGCAAAACCCCGTTTTCGAGGGGTTCGGCGTGAGACAGAGGAGTTACGGCAGCCCCGAGGGGTGCCGGCTCCTGCGCGACAGCGCCCGGCTGCCTCCGAAAGCCCGGCCCAAAATCACACGAAACGCTGAAAAACATTTCTGCCGGGGCTCGGGATCGTTAACTCGCCTCGCTAACGGGGAGAGAAGCTCCCTGCGAACACTGACGGCTGTCCAGAACCACACAGAACTGAGAACGCAGGTAAACGCCACCAGAAAAAACGATTCGTGGATGTTTTTCTGCCCTTCGCAAGCGCGCGGGGAGAGGCCTGACCCCATCTCCGCACCCCAGAGAGCCCAGCAGGGCTCCCACGGCTTTTCGGCGCGAACCTCGTAGCGACGGCGATCGCGCTTCTCCCGATTCTCCTCCCTCCTGTGCTCGGGGAAGAGCATCAGACACGGAAAAACCCTTCTCCGATATCGGATCACACGCGGAATAAGGAGTTTTGAAGAGCGACGCGCGGTGATGGGAGCCCCCGGGGAGAAAGAGCTTCTCCAGGCGAAGGTTTTGTCTCCGTTTCCTACCTGCGAGGAAGGGAAAACTCTTTTCCGACTCAGCTGAGCATGCCGGGATCCTCCGGTGAAAGGCGCTGCACAAGAAGAAGAGATTTCCATAAGGCTCCCTGACGCGCAGCCTAGACCGCAATACCCCGTAACCCACAATTTTGGCTATTTTTAGGGCGGGGAGTGTTTGGAGGAAGGCAGAGCCCTATCCCGACCCTTCCCTCGGCCTCCCCGCCCGCTGCCAGCGCCCCTCCTGCCTCGCCTGGAATTCCAGGGCTCCTCTCCAAGCCCGGGCTCAGCCCACCTGCCCTGCCCGTGCTCCCCTCCGGGCCTCCCGCCCCATAGCCCCCATCCCTCCCGTTCAGACCCCCCCATCTCCTCTCTCCCTCAGCCTCCCAGCCCCAGTCTCCCCCTTTCCCTCATCCCCGCCATCTCCCCTCAGGCCCTCGTCTCGCCCTCGGCCCCCGCTCACCCCTCACGACGGGCCCAGCGCTGCCGCTCCCCCTCGGCTCACTCGGCCGCCGCCATGTTGCGATCGAACCGCATCCGGGCACCCGCCCTGCCCACGTTCCCCCGGCAACAGGCACCGCCCCTCTAGGGCGGGGCCTCGGGCGGGGAGGGCGGGGCCTCGGGCGGGGAGGGCGGGGCCCCGGGCGGGGAGGGCGGGGCCCCGCACAGCGTTTGACCCCGCCGCGCACCCGCGGTCAGGGACGGCTAAAGAAGAGCGTGGCCAATCACAGAGCGAAAAGGGGGAGATTAGCGTTCCCGCTGTCCAATCAGAGTGCGGCGCGGCGGGAAGCGCGGCGGAAGGGGGTGGCAGCGCTCTAACATGGCGGCGGTGTGAGGTGAGGGAAGCGCCGCCGCTGCCGCTGCCACCGGGGTCGCGCAGGCGCCTCCCCCGCCGGTCTCCGGTGCGGGACCGGGGCCCCAGCGGGGACCCTGCTGGGGCGGGGACGCGGCTGCCGCCCCCCGGGCGGCTCTAACCGGACGTTTCCCCCTCAGGCCCCCGTAGGATGCCGCTCCGCGCCCTGCTGAGGGCCGCGGCCTCGCTGCGCGGCGGCGGTGCGTATCCCGCCCCGCTCCCCCCCCCCCCCCC
>VZTQ01009305.1:0-12178 GCA_013400755.1 Pelecanoides urinatrix
ATTCTATGATTCTATGAATTAAGTGTTGTTTATGGCATCTGAATTGACTTGCTCAACTGAGGTAATCTCAGTGCTTAAAACTACTGGTTTCAGTATCTGATTTAAATGCCTTATTCATGCTTAGACTTGTTAACCTGGCTGAACTTGAGTACAGACATGAAGGATGTATGCCCTGGAGTAATCACCTTTAGGTTAAGGCTCCTCTGTTGTAGAGACAGGGCCATAGTTTGGATGATACCTCTGTCTCCTCAGGCTTGGCACGAAACAGACAGCCTGATGGTGTTGTCCAGAGCCACTCTGCAGGACTCTCTTTTTCCTGTGGGAACATAATAATAGAGCTTATAATGGCTCAGGATTTGCTTGAACCCAGATGTCTGACATCTAGACTGGATGCAGTCCAGACTGTCAAGGTTCTTTCTGCACATCTGGCAAACCTAGTTATAATTTGGTTTATATTTTCAAGACTATTTAAGCAGCAGTATACCAGTAAATGATTTATTTTCTAGTAAAATCTTAGATTCCAAGTAATAAGAAGGCATTGTGAGAGAAATTTGGTACCAGCATCTTCCAGGTGAATATAGACCCTGATGTTACCTTCTTGAGTAAATAATTGAGTTCATAATGAAAGATACCACTGGAGAGGAACACTTACTGTTATAGTCACTATGTAAGGAATGTGTAATTGAAAGCTGAAGTATGTTCGTACATATATTTTCAAAATATATAATGGGGTTATATTTGGATAAGTGTTCTTTCTGAAGTGTCATACAGGCTTTTTTATTTTATAAGTTGTCTTGTTACTATGTTACTATTGATTCTATGTCTCTCTTTCCCAAGTAACAAGTGACAGGATGAGAAGAAATGGCCTCAAGTTGTGCCAGGGGAGGTTTAGATTGCATATTAGGAAAAATTCCTTCACCGAAAGGTTTGTCAAGCATTGGAACAGGGGGAAGTGGTTGAGTCGCCATCCCTGGAGGTAATGGTGGACTTGGTAGTGTTAGGTTAATGGTTGGACTTGATGATCTTAAGGGTCTTTTCCAACCTAAATGATTCTATGATTCTACTGAAATCTGGTTATTCCAGGAGTAAAGAACAGCAGGCAGTTGACGTATGAAACAGCAGAAGGAGGAGAGCTTTGACCAAGAGTACAATGGCAAGCCCTGATCTCAGAAACAGCTTTGGAATATTTAGAGCAGATATGGAGCAAGTGGTCTTATGGCTAATCATAGAGGTCTCATTGGAGGAGGGAAAAAAAAACCCAAACAAACCCCAAAAAACCCCAAAACAAAACCAAACACAAACCTTTAAGAAAAGGCTTATGCATAGCACTTGCTTTACAGATCAAAGGTGTGGTAGAAATTTCTGATTCATCAAATCAGGATATGAATGAAGAAGTTCCTGCTTCCAGTCTCCTACCTGATCAGTAGCTCTTTTTCCTGGTGCAGAAAGCTTATACATTCAGAATTTTCTAGATACAGATACCAGAATTTTTTATTTAGCTAATATAGGTGTAGGAGTCTGTCTGGGCTTACTCCCCAATATTTCTATAGCTGAAAGGATCCCAAAACTGGATTATCTGCTAAAGTTCAGTTTTAATTGCTGAAGGTTGAGGAGATTGCATATCTCAACTTGGCCTGAAATCTCCCCTTTCTTCCGTAAACCACTTCCTGTTTGGAAGAAGCTGAGTTGACAAATGTGAAAGTTATGAGAATAGAATATCTATTGTTCTGCACTGCAGTGTGAGGGGAAAAAATATGTTCATTTGTTATGGAGAATGAGGTCTAGTACACAGTCTGCAACAACTTGGATTTACCAACGATTTGTGGCGAGACCTTTTAAGGAATAAATGCTTTGTAGATAGTGTAGCCTAAGTTAATATTAATAATTTGATTTTAATAACTAGCTCAGTTCTGGAATTAAGCATCTGGGTGTAAAATGCTGAATGGTTTCCCTGAATTTATTTTCGAGAATTAATCCTTCATGTAGTTTTTCTTTGATGCAGTATGTGGCATTAAGTATCTACTGGTATGGCATCACAGAGGGATATCGGGCTCACCTTTTGAGCAAGGCCATTTTGGCTTCACGTCACTTTTAATGGGTAGGAATCACATAGTTTTGGAACATCTTTGTGAACAGATTGTTTGTCATATACCAAGAATATATCTTGCTTTCTTACCACATCTACCAAAAATGATAGGAAAGAACTCCAGAAACAGGGCAATGATATTTTAATTCTTTTCTCATTGTGTTGCTTATAGGCACTTAATCCTGCTCCCACTAAAGTCAGTGGAGGAGAGCTGGCTCATGCATTGTTTTCTGTGTTGGCTTATAGTTGTAGATTTCTTCACAGAAATAAATGATAATCAAATGTTATTTAAAATTAAGCTTTTTAATTGGAGTTTTATATTGTCTTTTGCAAGTTTTTATTTTCTTCTTTTCTCCTTTAAGCGTGGAGTCATTGCTACAGAAGATGAAGAGTATTTTATTGAGCCTTTAAAGAATTTAACAAAAAAATTCAGTAACTTTAATTATGAGAATGGTCATCCTCATGTTATATACAAAAAGTCTACCATGCACCAGCAACACCTCTATGATCATGGTCACTGTGGAGTCTCAGGTAAGTGAGTATGAGCGTTATTCCTTTTAAAAAATTATAACTTAAGACTTATTTTAAAGTATCTTGCTTGGTTCACATGTAAGGTACAGTGGAGAATGTAGCAATAGGAATCCTCCTTTTGGGTGATGCAGTGACTACTGTTGAAAAGTAGTTTTGCTTTTTTTCACATTCGGATCAAGAGTGTAGTGTCTTTCAAAAACTAATATAGTGGGAGTAAGTCTTGTTTTATTCCTGTGTTGTGTACAGTGGTAATGATGAGCACAGGCTTCCTCAAAATGTGCTATAAATGTACTTCATTCCCCGACTGGAAGGTGTGATTGAGTGACTAAGTATTACAGCTCAATGTTTAGTAAGTGTTCCATCTCATTTGAGGAAACTTGATGTGTAATAAATATGTGTTAGTATTATGATTTGTAATAAATTTGTAACTGGAGTCCACATCTTTCTCATTTATGGAGGTTTATGGTGTTTTGATACTGGCTTTTGGTTCAGTGGGTTAACATTATTCCATGATAGTTGAGATGTGATTTACAGGTGCCTTACAGGAAAGATTATATAGTTTTGATTGAGACGTTTTCCTTGTAAAGCAGTTTTAACTTCCACAAAAACAATTTTTCAAGTACTCTCTGACATGATTTTCACTTGCTTAAACTGAAGCTGAAAACCAGTTTCTTGAAGACAGCTTGGAGTAAATCTGACATTACTTTAGAGTACTAAAATAATGGGTTTTTGCATAATAGAAAAATGNACAAAGGCCCATGCTTGGGAGACAGTTTTTCCTGAGTGGTTCAGTTAACTGTGTTTAGACTCTACTTGTAGTGAATGTCAAAATTTATGTATGTAAGTTTGGAAGTGTTATTCCATCTACGTGCTTCTAATGATTGCAAAACAAGTCTCCTAACTACTACTGCCTGCTAACTGATTGTAAAATAAGAGTACTAATGTATGTGGATGCTCCAATTTATGCATTTTACAACAGACATCTGTGAAGCATTTTCATTTTGTAGGGAATGCTGTCACTTAAGCCTCTTGAAATAAGTGGAAGGATCATGAAATGTAGGACAATGCTATTTTTACCATTATAATATTACTAGAAAAAGAAAATCTATTGGCCTCTGTCAGATGCTATCTTTTAGATTAATGCTTAGGAAGTCACTCACTCTCCAAGNTTGCTTAAACTGAAGCTGAAAACCAGTTTCTTGAAGACAGCTTGGAGTAAATCTGACATTACTTTAGAGTACTAAAATAATGGGTTTTTGCATAATAGAAAAATGTTCTAACCTTGTCGTTTGTTTATATCCCAGAAATAGCTTGTTCTTAAAAGTTCAGTCCTGGGCAGTTGTATTCCATAAGATTCAGTGCACAGGACAGGCTGACAAATACTAATCTTAAAATAAAACAATATCACTGTTCATTGATGTAACTTATTTCAGCTTCTTTTGGAGGTCGTAACTTTTACTGGCACCAGCTGACTAAACTTACAGTGCAGATTGTCTCGTCCTGGTTTCGGCTGGGATAGAGTTAAATTTCTTCCTAGTAGCTGGTATAGTGCTGTGTTTTGGACTTAGTATGAGAAGAATGTTGATAACAACACACTGATGTTTTAGTTGTTGCTAAGTAGTGCTTATGCTAGTCAAGGACTTTTCAGCTTTCCATGCTCTGCCAGGTGCACAAGAAGCTGGGAGGGAACATAGCCAGGACAGCTAACCCAAACTGGCCAAAGGGATATTCCATACCATATGACGTCATGTTCAGTATATAAACTGGGGGGAGTTGGCCGGGGAGCAGTGACCGCTGCTCAAGGACTGGCTGGGCATCGGTTGGCAAGCAATTGTATTGTGCATCACTTATTTTGTATATTCTATCATCATTATTATTATTGTTTTCTCTTCCTTTTCTGTTCTATTAAACTGTCTTTATCTCAATCCACAAATTTTACTTTTTTGTTCTGATTCTCTCCTCCATCCCACTGGTGGGGGGTGGGGAGTGAGCGAGCGTCTGTGTGGTGTTTAGCTTCTGGCTGGGGCTAAACCACGACAGTCTACAAAGGCCCATGCTTGGGAGACAGTTTTTCCTGAGTGGTTCAGTTAACTGTGTTTAGACTCTACTTGTAGTGAATGTCAAAATTTATGTATGTAAGTTTGGAAGTGTTATTCCATCTACGTGCTTCTAATGATTGCAAAACAAGTCTCCTAACTACTACTGCCTGCTAACTGATTGTAAAATAAGAGTACTAATGTATGTGGATGCTCCAATTTATGCATTTTACAACAGACATCTGTGAAGCATTTTCATTTTGTAGGGAATGCTGTCACTTAAGCCTCTTGAAATAAGTGGAAGGATCATGAAATGTAGGACAATGCTATTTTTACCATTATAATATTACTAGAAAAAGAAAATCTATTGGCCTCTGTCAGATGCTATCTTTTAGATTAATGCTTAGGAAGTCACTCACTCTCCAAGTGAGGATGAAGCAGCGGCAGCTAACTTGATCATGTTGCATCCAACTGTTCTGGTGGTATCTGTCATATGGATCATAGGTTGATCAGAGCTACACATCTTGCGTGCATTTTTTTTGTGAAATGTGCAGTAATCTTTATTATTTTAATGCTTTCCTCCTGGGTACCAAAACCTTTTAAACTCGTTTTCTGAGTGCTGTTTCAGCTTTGTCCCAAAGTGATATGGCATCCAAAGCATTTCCAGAATACCTAAAAAGTAAAATCAAATATTGATTTTCAGTTTCTCAGCTTTTAGACCCTAGGACTAAAGCCAGGTTTACAGTAATAACTTTTTGCTAGTAGAGTAAATCTTTGAGGCATTTAACTGTTTTTGGGAGTTTTGAACACTCCAATTTTGTGGTTGGTTTTTATTTATTTATTTTAAAAAGTCTAAATGCAGTTGTAATAAAACTGTAACTCCATTTTTGCCAGTATATAATTTATTTTGTCTGGGAGACTGATTTTTTTAGCTCTACCTTCAGAACACTTTTGCCAGTACAACATGCTGGGGGGAATCTGCTTGTGTAGCTGTGCCACTATTCATGGTCCGGCAAGTTTCCCCTACTGTAATCTAGATCTAAATTTATCATGTACCTGTTCTGTATCAGGGAAGTGGTCAGGATTTTGAAGTGTTGATAGAGACAAGGGGAGTGTTATTTTTGACGTTTCTGAGAAATGGCAATAATTGACAGAAAGTGGGGTAGGGAGTTTGGAGAAAGGATGATCAGAATTGGTTGGTATGAGCAAGTGATGGACTACTTCATAGTAGATAGTAGAATTATGGTGGCAAATACAAGAGAAGAATTGGAGAGGGAGAAGTAAAAATGTTTCCCTATTTGACAGATAGTTTAGGTTCAGATAAGAACATGGGATAGAATTGTGGCTGGTTTTCATAACCTAAATTAGATTTTAAGCAGTTAGACATAAGAATATTTTAAAAATAAAAAATGTTAAAATTAATAGTTCATGTATATATTGTCATCAAGTTTACTATATTTTATGAAATATAGCTGAAATCATTAAGGCCTTGCTAAGAAGTTGAGCACCTTCAAATTCCAATTGCTTCAATGGGATTTGAGGCCACTGGGTTATCTTGCAGAATGCTTTGTGGGATCATCCTCTAGAAGAGTTAGATTTTTTTCATATATATTCTGTGCAAAACAGTAACAACATCTAGGTGGTTCTCCAAACAAAGGATGTCTCTAAGCCATGGAGTAGGCAGGTATAACTGGGATGCCAAATGGAATTTGGTTTATAGCTTATAATTTGAATATTAAAGTAAATATTTAGAGATGGCATGTTAACATCCTCCATTTTGCAACACATTTTTTATCTTATGGACTGCTTTCTGTGGTATCCTTGTTTGACTGCATAGTTTATTGAAACGCTTATTTTGCCTGATGCCTAATAGCATGCACTACATTAAGGTTGCAAAATAATTTTGTTATGATCCATTATTTTTGCATTTGCACCATTTTAAGAAATATGATTTTCTACTGAAAAGCTGTATGCTTGTATTTGTGCCTAGAGTTGAAATTCAGTTTTGTTGGAATTATGAATAAAATTTCTTTACCTGCTTTGGAGCTGCAAGAATTTAAAAAAAAACCCTCTCAAAACAAAAAAAAAAACAGCCCTTGTTACAAATATACAGACTGTGTTTGGATAGGATTGAGAAACAACAAAAATTGACATATGAAAGCTGCAAAGTGGCAGATCATTTAGGGATGGCTCTACTACATGCTGCCTCACGTAGTGGTTTTACTTGTGCCAGACTACAGTCAGTGTATTCTAAAATGAAAAAATGCTTGTATATACATTAAATGACCTTGTTAAAATAGTAAGAAAAAGCAGCACATAGTCCTTCACTTTAAAATATTCTCACAGTTACATCTTATGTAAGTAGTTTTCTATTGTATTTTGAGATCTTTTTCTATTTGTGTTTGTGTGCTCTCCTCTCTCTCTTCACCTTCCAACCCCACCTAGGATCTTTAGAGGACTGACTTAGGAAAACTTGGGTACCATGCTTGTGAACTCCATGTCTCTACACATTTGGGTTTCTTTTCAGTTGCAATTTAAAACCTAATTTGCTGCTTTTGTAATCGTTACTTTGGGGTTAATTACAGTGTGTGACTTTTTTTCATTGTTGCTTTCTTTTACTTTCCAATAGCTATGTTCAATGTTAATGCAAGTTTGTGGTGAAGGGAGTTAAATCCAGTTGGTGGCCAGTCACAAGTGGTGTTCCTCAGGGCTCAGTTTTGGGGCTGGTCTTGTTCAATATCTTTATCAATGATCTGGATGAGGGGATTGAGTGCTCCCTCAGTAAGTTTGCAGACAACACCAAGTTGGGCGGGAGTGTTGATCTGCTCGAGGGTAGGAAGGCTCTGCAGAGGGACCTGGACNTAAGGTTTTTGTAAATCTAGGAATACAGTGGAAAAGTGACATAACTTGCCACAGAACTATTTTTCTTAAATATATTGCAATCATTTATTGACATATTTTAGCTTTTTAAAGAAAATTGTCAGCATTATTTAGTGTTTTTAAAGTAAAACAGCATAAGCATTGATAGATCCTGGAGTGTGAGCCTAAGTACTCAGGATTGTTTTCAACTTTCCCATTACTTTGAGACCAGCCTAAGCTTCTCATCTGATAAGAAAAGGAGAAATTTTTGGTTTTGTGAAGTCTTCTGAGACCTTTGTTTGAAAGATGCTATCAAGATGAGTCCAAAAGAATCTTATCTTTTTTTTTTCTCTGAAAGTTTTCTGCATGAGCTCATCAGTTTTCAAATGTTTAGAATGGATTTGCATATTTGAGTGAAAAATTATGAACGAATGTTGAAGCAGTGTTGCATTTCTAAAGTACTCTTAGCACTCTAAGAGCATCAGAAACCCTCAGACATCATCATTTGCAATGAACAGTGGCTTTTAAAAAATTTTACTACCTAAGTTGTCAGAGAAAATTCCAGACATTACTAAATCACTACTTGTGAGATGAAAATCTTTGAGCAATTAAAGCAACTTTGAATTTCCTAGAATAGAGATGAAAAACAGGAAAAAGCTTGGTATTGATTATAGAATCTTCAACAGGTTTTAATACTTGATACTATTTTTTAGAATGGGTGTAATCTTATACCCATTGCAGAATGAAGATTATTTCATTACTGGCATTTTGTCAACTACCAGGTTTATTTCCATTTTTTAACTTTTATAAAATATTTACCTTTTGAGTCCGCAGTGTTGGCTTTAACAATTAAGAAACACTGCAACAGTGGGAATGCAGAAGCTTTGTATTCCTGGTTTTGGCCTGAACATACATTTTTGTTGTGTGTTATTGCCCTTTGAAAATAGTGTGCTTAGTTTAATTGCATAAAGCATTGTTTTTTCACGGAAGGTACTGGTCCTATCTCAACTCGTCCTTTAGCTGAATCCGTTTTAATAGAGGTAAGGGTGCATCTCAGGAATTGCTCACTTGAGCAGTCCTATTCAGTCAATTATAAATGTATCTGTTAATGTTCTTATATTCATTCATAACTAGCAAGAATACCTTAAAAATTTTGAAATCCTACTTAGGTAAAGCCAGCCTAATTATATACTTAAATAAATTTAAGATTGAGATCTGTGTGGGCCTTTGTGGAAAAGGAATACTTAATACACACAAAAATGTCAGTTTTGCAGGGAAGGGTGGATTCAATTTTGCCCCGAGGACAGGAATTAAAATTTAAAATAGGTTTGTAGTGTTTGTTTTGCTGATAATTACAGCTGTTTGAATTTTTAATAATCAGTTGCGTGCAAAACATATTTTTTTCTATGTGTCTTGTGAAACAAGCACAAGAATCAACATATTTGAATTAAAATTAATGTTAAAAATAACTATAGAAATTATTCCATGTCAGGCCACTTTAAACTTCCCATTATAGTTAATTCATGAGGAAGATAAAATATAATCTGATAGCTTTCTGAAGAGAAAAGTAATTTTATTTGGCCCAAAAACTTAGGCATGTAAGCATAATTGCTTAATAATTAGAGTTTCACAGGAGGGAAAAAGCTTTTTTGGTGCCTTATCAGCGCATTTAATTCCTTAGTATATTTTGATACCTTTTACCTTAATTTTGAATTTTTGATTTCCAGTTTGGTTTTTTTTCCAAATATTATAGCTGTCTTGTTCTTATCCTTAAAATTCTGAAATGTGCTTGTGGTTAACTATAACTAATCTTTAGTATTAACATAGATGTGTAGAATCAAATCTGTTAAGAGAAGATGATAATTTAGTATCTAAGTCAGGTTAAGGAGAGTTGAGAATATTAGAACTCAAAGTTGTTTTTCCATTATATAAGGTATTTAAAAATAAAATGTAGACAATAAAATTAATTTTCCTTTGCCTCAAGGAAGACTTCTTTTTAGAAGCTAGAAGATTATAATCTCAACATAAAACAGCTGCATTTGAATGAGTTTTGCTAGTGACCCCTCTGAAGTGGTTAATTATTTTGGTTCCTAGAAGACCTCACAAGAAGCGGTAAACCTTGGTGGATGAGTGATGCATCTGCTTTTCCAACTTCACTTCCAGTCAATGACACATTAAGTAGTCATAGTCGACAGAAGAGATCAGTAAGCCTTGAACGGTTTGTGGAAACGCTGGTAGTAGCAGACAAAATGATGGTGGGATACCATGGTCGCAAAGACATTGAGCACTACGTTTTGAGTGTAATGAATATTGTAAGTTTCATCCCTCTCTGTGTTCATTTCAATAATGCATGTTCTGAAATGATAAAGCAACTGTAAAGTATTTCTTTATTGGCATGAATAATACCTTAAAATGTGTATCAGCTTGCAGGAATTAATAGTTGAAAAATGGCAAATGTTAGCATTGTGGGAAAAATGCAGTACTGTTTCTGTCGAGAAATACGCTGTGATCACTTTTAAATTATTTGTCTTTGATTTTACATTCATATCATTACATTTAGATTATACAGTTTTATTCTGTTTAAGTCAACAGTCTAAATGTTCATTATGCTGGATGGATTATGAAACAAGGTATAAATGGTTTTGACTGAAAAGTATGACTGAAGAAGTTGGTTTTTTGTTTTTGTTTTTTTTTGTTTGTTTTGTTTTTTAAACAGAATGGTCATTTTTTGGTCCAAAAATAACTTTTATTCATGTGATAATGATAATTAACATTATGAAATTACATTGAGCAGGAAAATAGGTTAATTTTTAACCATTTAGGAAATAAGTAGTGTTTCTTGTCTGACTTTTGTGCCTTTTCTTATTTTCTGGAGGTCAGGTTGCCAAACTTTATCATGATTCCAGTCTAGGAAACGTTGTGAATATTATAGTGACACGTTTAATTGTCCTCACTGAAGATCAGGTAAGAGCTGTTGCACTTAAGTTTTATATTCCTGAAATACAATTTATGCTATTGTGTAATATAGGTTTAATTTAATTGTTGCTTGAAATGGCTGCATCTGAGTACAAAACTTATCTTGTAATCTTTCACTACTTTAATCAAGATGAAACAGTTCAAAGGAATATTCCTCACGTATCATCTCAAAGATATCTGTTCTTTACTTCAGGCAAATATTAATACATCTTCGGGGATGTCAGTTTTATTTTTAGATCTATATTTTGATATTCTGATTTTTTTTTTTTACTGGCATAATCATTATTAAAGTTGGAGCAGAAAGAATGCCTGTTCAGCTGAACTTGGGGTCAGATTTTACAGAGATAAAATTTGGCAAGAAGAGTTTATTCCTAGAAACCACTGCTTCTAATTATAGTCCCATTTTAGTCTTCATAAGGCTTAACAAATGACCTTAGTAATTTGTTTGGAACATATCTGGTATGTGTGTTGTATTGCAGCCAAACTTGGAGATAAACCACCATGCAGACAAGTCCCTCGATAGCTTCTGTAAGTGGCAGAAATCCATTCTCTCCCACCAAAGTGATGGAAACACCATTCCAGAAAATGGGATTGCCCACCATGATAATGCGGTTCTTATTACTAGGTATGGTCATTAAAAGTATTGTTTCTATTTTATTTTATTTCTGTAGCTTTCTTGTTCTTATTTTTATATATATTTATATATATATATGCTAGTTTTAAAGTAATATAATTGGTAGGTAATCTTAAGAGGAGGAAAAATAATAGATGGCTTGTCTTAAATATATCAGACTATTAAACTAAAGATTAAGAATTTGGAAAAGTAAGATCTACAAATTACTTGCTTCTGCTGTTATTTTCACTTCATAATTGCCAATGCAATTATTGTTCCAGTAGAACAGATGGATCCTGTTGAGTGTTTTATACTTTTATAATTGAAAAGAATTCATAAGATTATGGAGAATAAAAGTGGGAAATATTTTGTTAACCATATATAATGTTTTTTATAAGAATTTCAAGCTAGAACCTCAACTACTGTAATAGTATTTTCCTGCTGAAACAACAGGTTCTTGCAGATTCAGGCAATGTGAGAATCTGCTTTGCAGCTGTTTTGATTTATTATGCTTAGTTAAGATGAAAACTGTCAGTTTTAACAGGTAGTTTCAAAGCCTGCATGTGTGCACATTTGTTTGCTTCTATTTCACCCTTACTGTGATAGATTCAACAAAGCTTGTGCTGTAATCTTGCAATCCTGGTAAAAATATTGCTGTTTGTCATCTGCAGTTATGGGTAGGCAACTGTACCTTATTAGGAGATCAGTTTCCCCATTGTTTAAGGATGGTATTCTTTTCTATTTTGTTTAAATAGCAGCAGGTGCAGTGGCACTAATTTGGATTAGGTTCTTTGTATTGTAATTTCTGCTTTCCAGGACAAATTCTGCACTGCTCTGTATGTGACCTATTTGTGGAATCATTGTGTTCACTGCAGAAATTTTTAAAATAGTGATTATAATAATTGATCTTTCCTGGAATTTTGCATAAAAGGTGTAATAGTGACTGGGTTTTTGGGGGCTGGGTGGTTTTTGTTTGTTTTGGTTTTTGTATAAGGAACAATTTTATTGGAGAGGAAAGAAAAGCTAATGAATATCTTGCATGTATTTTTTGCATTCATATTTCAAATATAATTGTTA
>VZTQ01009306.1:0-95616 GCA_013400755.1 Pelecanoides urinatrix
TATATATTCAGAAAGTATGTACACAGTAGAAAAAAGGCTTATATCAAATAGATTAAAAAATCAGAAATAAAAAGTTTTTATCTGCACTGTGATACAACAGCAATCACCATCTAGTAGCTGAGACTACTGTATGCCCAAATGAATGATCCTACTTTGCTCTGCAAATGGTTTAAGGTAAACTGTAGTGTTTTGGTTGCTGGTTTCTAAAATCAAGCAATTTGACAGAATTAGCAGACAATTAGCTATTAGCAGAAATAAGCAAGTTTATTAACTCAGAAAAGCACACGACTTTACTGGAAGATACTAATCACAGCTGGCTTCTGCCAACAAATGAGTTCGGGATATGTTGCTCTTCAGCTAGAACCTTCATCTGACCACAGAACCAACAATAACAGGTTGGGCTGAGCCAAAATCTATGCTGTGATGAGGCCAGGTTCAACCATACAGCCTACGCAGAGCCAACACTCCTCTCCATTGTTTGCTTATAGTTACATACTTTCACATACTCCTTGCTGTTGCTCACAGAAAATCAGGGTTCCTTCTCATCCCTGAACAAAAGCTATGCTCATTATCACTGTTCCTGGCTCTGGCAAGCAGCAAAACAAAGTAGAGCCAAATATTGCCAGCCAAGACTTTTAGCCCAAGCCTTTTCCCTTGGTTTCAGCACTAGCTTATGCAATTCATTCCCTGAGTACCTATCCCCAGACCACTGGGGCTTCTAGGAGAATATTCTTCCTATTATTCCTTTATATTCAATGTTGAGTGTAATGAGCCACAGCTGTCCCAGTGAGTCATCAGTAATTAACCTGAAACTCCCTGTAGGGTTCTAACATCTACTGCTAGGATAATAATTTTGTTGGCTTACACCTTTGTGTTTCTTCCCTTGCTGAAAAATGTGAGAAGCGATAGTGGCATTTTTTATTTCAGTCAGAGAGTGCAAGAAGACCTCTAGAATTCATGCAAGTAGTCTCTGTATCAAAATAGTGGTCATATTTAAGGTATGTAAGAGAACAGGTATCAAACTGAGCCAGGTCTTATTTTTATTAATACCAAGTTTATCAAAAGTAACATTTTTGGAAATGCTCAAATAAAAATGCATACATTTGAGACAAGGAGCACAAACTAGCCCAGTGGTATGGGAGCTAGAGCTAGTAGAAGACGTAGGAAGAAAAAGAGATACTTGTATGCTCTGCTTCTCAGGCAACCATCAAGAGTAGACTTCCAAACTCAGACCTTTGTGTTTTTTGAAGGTAACCCTAAAAAAATAAATGAACTAACTAGGGAGAAAAAAAAACAAATGCATGTGCTGAGTGAGCTGTCCAGAACTAACCAATATAAAACTCTGGACTCACCTAAGAGTACCTCAATTTTTTGATCTTACATTCATAAGCTGGAGTGGAGGGAGATGTTTCTTTTCATGTAGGACAAAGAACACTGAGTTTTGTCTTTATGGTAAGTAAATTTTTGTTTGTTTGTTTTTTTTTTCCTTATAAAAAGAAATTGTTTGGAAGTGATAGGAAGAGAATGGTAGCCGAGACCGAATGTTATATTTTGTATAATTATAATTATATATTATTTGTACTGACTGATTATTAGAATATTTACATGGGAAATAGAGAAATTCTGTATGAAGTTTCTTCAAGCTTCTTTTCTTCTTTTATGGGAGGCAGTAGGGTTGGGTGAAGCATCTTTCTGCACCTGAAGGTGTGATGTAATGCAGAAAGGAATACAAAATTCATTAACTTAGAAGACAAAATATGCAAAAGAGATGCAATTCTTCTAGGTAGGATTCTTGTATAGGTGGTGGGAATCCTGATTTCTGAATTGCATATTTAGAGCTCATATAATTTTAGTATTCAGGATTTTAAAAGGATGTTGAAAAATTTGAAAAATTCCATATGAGAACCATGAAATTATTATTTTTTTTTTTTAAGTTTGACAAGTAAGAATGCTCAAGAGCTCAGTATGTTTTGTTCATAAAAAATAAATGTCAGGATTACTTAGAATTTTTTCTGTCTTAAGAATGTGCTTCAGATGTGCTTCTCAACCCATAAAAATACATACTAAAAACCTCTTCTGGAAAACCAAGACTGACAAAATACAACAACTTTTAAGAGCATAGGAATTTCCTTGTAGAACAAACACATAAAACAATTGGATTAATATTTTAATTCTATCATATATAGAAGGACTGCTCATAAAATACAGTAATTTCTGAGATTACATTCCAATGAAGTGGATATTGTACAGAGGTATTTCTAAAAGTACTGAATAATTTTTGTTTAAAATTGTCATTCAATTACATCTGTAATTGTAAGTAATTTCATTTTCACTGCTTCACGGAGCATACCTCTGTAAAGCAAAGAGTACCTCTTACTTCAATGTAGGAAGTGAAATACAGTTCTATACTTTAATCTACTTTTTTACTTTATCAGTTTTAACTCATCTTCAATGTGTCTCATGGGGAAGGAGAGCACTATAGGTGTTTTTATATGTTTAAAAGATTAATTTTTCCTTTCAAACAGCACATTTGAGCATTTCTAGTCAGTTATGCTCTTTGAGTAGAAAATGAAGCTTTTAAACATGAAAATGGCTGCAAAGACTTAATCCATGTAATGGTAGAGAAACCTTCCAGTCACTCTTAAATGTTTAAAATATTTGTATTCATATCAAACAGCAGATCTGGTGGTCTGCTTTCAGATTACATTTATCAAAAGTTATCCCACTTTCGTATCAGAAGTAGTTTAAGGCAATGAATGAATCCTGGTATATACTAATTTTTTAAATTGTGTAACAATGTATATACATTATATATGTACACATATATAATGCAAGTTATGCTCTGAAATATGTGCCAGTATGTTGTTTAAATTGAAGATTCAACTATCAAAGTTTGAAAAGCAAGGATCAAAATTAATCCTGGCTAAAAAGCCAAATCAAAACACACTTTTTATATTTTTTATCATTCTGTGGAATAATCTTTCCATGGCAAAATGTTCATGAAGTAACTTAAAAGATACAAAAAATAATTAGTTTTATCATATAAGTGAAAAAAAAGCTTACATGAAACTACCCATGAAAGGAAAACTGCACTAGTGCTTACGATACTTAAAGAATGGAGCTATCAACTGGTAGGAAAGATGACAGCAAAAGGAGCTGTCCTTTAAACATCTCCCGGTAGTAAATTATATGACCAGGATGATACACAGAAAGCTTCCAGTCTCATTCACAGGGCAGCTGCTCCTCACCCTGGAATACAAATTAGTTACTTACACGCAATTTTGAAGACTTAGTGGATAGTAAAGGATGTATCCCTTTTAGTTTTTCCTTATATTCAACTATGAGGAGTATAATTTACAAAGAAATAATGCTATTGCTATCAATGTGTCTTTCAGGTGGCTTAAAACAAACAACTCTCTTTTCCCAACTTCTGATGTAACAATATCAGATTGATGAGATGCAGAGTGATTCACCACTTCTTCTGGCTTCATACCTAAATCTAGACAGTCAGGACTAAGACTTCCAAGTGTAGAACATCATGCCAGATGTTGACTAAGCTTATGTTGTGAGGCTAGAAGGCATTAGAGATTTCATATCATCAGTTAAAGTAGCCAAGTTCTATTCTCTTTTGAAGAGAACCATGAAGTAGATGGTTTTTTTCCCCTGTGCTTTTGCCTCCATTTACTGAAATTACCTAATATTTACTGTTGAAGATATCTATGTTTTAATCCAATTTTCTGAACTAATGATTCATAAACAAGTTAATTGATCGCATGGTGTTTATAGGTTGCATACTGCTGTTGGCTTTTTTTTTCTCATTTTCCGTGTAGTTTTTGATAAATAGAGCTAGACGTTTATCTTATCATACAAACATGCTTGTACCAGTGTATCCTCTGCTGTAACAACTTTATAAAACTTGCCAGATATGAAAAGAGAGAAGAGAATGTGAGGGGTTTTTGTTTTGTTTTGTTTTTTCTTTTCTGATTTTTATCCTAGAAAAAAATGACTTCAATTTGGCTCCAAGCAGCTCTAATTTATGTGACCCACACTTAGCAGATTGTTCAAGGTCTCGCTGCCCTAGACATCAAAAAATAAAATAAAAAAATAATCACTCCCCCCAAGATTAACTCTTTTGGGAAACTTATCTAGCACATGAGGTATCTAGCATATGCTTTTCTTCAGAGAGAGACATGAATGTCTTATCTTGCTACCTAATTTTTTCTTTAGTAAATATGTTTATTTTGGCTACTGAATGGAAAATGAGGTTTTTCACTGAATGCTTGAGTTTGCTTGCATATTAGCTCATGTTACTGATGGAGTAACTGGTCATACACTGCATTTCTCTTGACTTTCTCCCAACTCTCTTTTTAAACTTTACTATTCTAAATTTTAGAACTGATCACTGTTCCTTCAATATTCCTTCAGTGATTATGTTGATATCAGGATACTGAGTTTCATTGCAACTTTGCAAGTGTAGAAACAACCTATAAACAAACTGAAATGTTTCCATAGATAATTTCAAAGAATGATTTAGATTAACCCATGCACACACACACTCCCCCCAAAAACCTCAACCAACCCACAAACACATCTTTTAAAACATGAAGGTGTCACCATTAAGAGCATCACTATAGTAAACTCCTAAACTCCTCTACCAAGTCTTTGTTAACTTTTATGTGAAATATTTCACATGTGTGAATATACACATATATATATTTTTTAAAGTCATCAAATGCATATTAGAGAACAATTTTTCTATTACATGAATACAGAGCCATCTAAATACACATTCTTTTCATTTCTTCCACTCACATAATTTTGTCTGACATGATTGTCAGAGCAAGATGCAACATTTTTTTCTACTTTTATTTTCCTGAACTGTATTTAATGTTCCAAAGCATGGTGAAACTTTACTATCCATTTCTTTGCACAATGTATAGTGAGAAGTCTTAAACTGCACTTCCTAAAAGAGATGTAACAATGTCACAATATTTCTCTGCTTCAACAGAGGTCTATATAGCAATGTGAGGACCCTATACTTTGGGATGGAGATAGGCATTTTTTATCTGCAATGATTAAAACATTTTTACTACTTAAAATATGGAAAAGAGTTTTCCAAAATGCTATCAAAGCATCATTCCTGCTTTGGAGTTTATGCAATTAGTAATAAGAGTAGGTAAAAACTTTTCAGTTGTACACAAAGTTCTCAGACTTTGTTAAACTCTATACTAAAGCTCTATAACATAACAGGAGAGGGAATTACAGTGTAGAACTTACTAATTCTTTATCTAATCCTTTAGAACATTCCACAGATGTAACTAATACTTATTTTTAAGATTATTTTTATCTTACAGTTATGGTCAGTAAAATACATTATCTTCTCAAGTTATAAAGTTGGCAGGAAGAAACCTTTCTGTATTAACACCAACTTTTGCAAATCTTTATTCAGAAACTTTATTATTATAGAAATTTGAAGTAGCCTGCCCTTTCACTTTATGAAGCTTTTAGTTATTTTAATGATGGTTCAACTATTTTTTTAAAAATAATTACTTATCTCATATTCAATTATCTTCTTTAAACATTACAAACTAACTCCAGTGGGGTTTTTTTGAGACTTTTTCCAGAATTTTTGGTTTGCAGCTGTGGTCCTAGTGTGGAAAATGATAGCACTGCTGTTAATGTTAATAAAATATAAGATTTATAAACGAAGTTGGTAGTGGCCATAAAACTTCAAAATGAGATTTTCAGTTTAATCTGAAGCAAACTAATATTAAGTGGGCAGAAAAGCCTTTATCTAGGAAGCAGTTTTCAAGTTCTATTTTAAATACCTTCCTGTATTAGAGACATACTAGTTGAGGCCCAAAGAGGAAAAGGGACTTCAAGACCATCTTTTCCATTAACATTTATTGGATGAGTGTAATATACTGGAATAGCATGTATAGTTCAGAGAAGACCTATGCTATTCTCCAGAAAAGTAAAACTGATCTCAGAGCTGTCTACTTAAGCTGCATGCTAGGAAAATGCAAGATAAACATAAATAAATTTCTTAAAGAAAAAAAAAAAAACATCTAACAGTGTATTTGTCTATAGAACACACACACAAAAAAAGCTTGAATTTCCCTTTATGTTTATTGGTATTAAACTTGATCTTAACTGGAGAAAAATATTCAATTATTTCTTAGTTTGATTGTATATGGAGGCAAATCAAAGATGGTTTCTTGCTCTGCACCTCCTTGGGTTTATATACATGCCCGTTGATTCTCCTGTAATAACTTGACTCTGCTGATGGTTTCAACTAAATTTGATTTCAGGGTAGAAGTTCCAGTGATGATGAACAATACACCTGTAAGTTTCATGAAAATAGGCTGCTTATAAAAGAAAGAGATCTTATGGGGTCTCGAGTTGCCAGAAAAATGTGCTCTTATCTTCAGCATACAGAGATTCAGAGATTCAGAATCTCCAAAGTGCATAAGTGAGGGAAGTCATGCTTATGATTTTTAAAGTGACTAGAAAAACCTTTGGGTGGTACTTAAAACTTTTTAGACAACATGATGATTCATATGGGAAATATAGGATAATTCAGGCTGAAAGGGACCTGAGGAGGTCACCTAGTCCATTCTCCTGTTATGAGGTCAGAACAATTTGCTTAGGGCTTGAACAAATCTGGTCTTGGAGACCTCCAAGGATGGAGACTGGGCTATGTCTCTGGTCAGCCTGTACCAGTGCCTGACTTTCCTCATGAGGGAGAAGGTTTTTCAGTTGGAACATGTTTCAGCTTAAACCTGTTGCCTCTCATCTTCCTGGTGGGAAGCACCATGAAAAACCTGTCTTGAACATCATTATTATAATAAACATCATTTATTATGATGTGTGACCAAGGACTTTCTAAAAATGGTAATCAAATTTCATACTATAGAAACAATTTTGAAATAATTATGTTAGGAAAAGAAAAAGGAAACAACATCAGTTTTATTCCTCAAAATAACAACTGAAGCATAAAAAAGAGCTTTCTAATTCAGGAGAGGTAGAGTTGCATCATTTTAAAGCACTTGTTAATCAAATAAGTCACAGAACTGAATTGTGTAGGCATGTTTTAAAAAGGGTGATAAAAAAGATTGTATGAAAATGGCCAGGTTTGCAAGACAATTATTAGAACGTTCATGAGATCCTTTTAATTTTTTGAGTCTATATGATAAAAATAGCTTATTTTAATGCCTTGAAAATAATCATTCCCATGTGAAGGATTTTTATTGTGTTGTTTTTTTTTTTCTGGAAAACTGATAAATGTTTTCCATTTTACAGAATACTCAGTTTCAAATATAACATACTAGGAGGTGATATATAAAAAAGCTTGCAGTGGTGGCAGGTGTATGAAAAAAAACATTATCTTCCAGGAAACTCATAGGAGTTGGAGGGCTGATAATAAGGCTTTGATGTATAATCATTGTCATTATCATCATCTTGCATTTAGACATTTTCCATAAATTTAGCAATATGTAAGTTTTTAATGATATATATAATATGTTCCTGGAATCAGAAGTGCCTGAGAACTTGGGGTTTACATTAAACATTATATAACTATTTTTTAAGTGCTCTTGATACTAAAAAAAAATGAATGCAATAATTATTTGCAGGCAAACATTAACTTGTTGCCCATGGAAAAATATATCTACACTCCCAGAATTTGGGACCAGGACTAGAACTACAGTGAGATATTGAGTGAAAAAGCTTGCTAGTGCTACAAAGTCAGTCCAGTAAGATTCAAATTCTACAGCTTTATTACAGTTTTGCTTTTTTATTAAGCATTTTATATAAAACTGGGTGCTTGCTTTATCATTGCTCATCAGCAATGTAAAAATCAGCTTGCCCATTTCTGATTTACTGTTTGTAATCTGAATGGTCTTGGTTTAAAACTGGAGTATAGATAAGTGGTTCTTGATATTCCATAACAACACAGAGCTTGAACTTAGTTGCTTAAAGGCATATCTTTGTATAAAACTCCTCATGTCTGAATTAGTCTCTGGAGGAAATCTGCCTCTTTTTGTTGGCTATGGAGGACCAAAAAATGATTTAATCCCTTCAGTAAGTGCTAGAGAACCCTTATTGAGTTTATGGTTCCTTGTTTCTTTTAAAAACCTAAATTATACATCTATACATGTAGATTATACATCTACAAAACAATATTTGAAAATTTCAGAAGTCTTTGGTTGTCATTCCCTTGTCTATAGAATCAATTCACACTGGAAGAGATTTTGTCAAATCCAGCTTCATATTCAAAGTAGGATCAACCTCAAATTCAGACTGAGACTTGATCAGGGTCGTGTTCAGCTGGATCTCGAAAATCTCGAAGGACAGATTCCAGAACCTCTCTGGGAAACTTGCTCCAATGTTTGTTATCTTCACAGTTATGTTCTTTTTCCTTATATCCAGTCAGAACTTCCCATGTTTCAATATATAACCATTGCATCTTGGTCTCTCACTGTGCATTTCAGTAAAGAGCCTCACACTTCTCAGTAATCTTGTCTTAAGGTCTCTTCCAGCAGATTAACTAGTAGAAACACTGTAATTCACTTAGTTGTTTATTATTTGCAAGTAGAGGTTTCATTCTGAAGTTCAGGAAGGGAAAAAAGAGTTTTACTGTGGACTATCGCATCCTTAACTTCTTCAGTCAAAAAAATTACTGATTTTTCAGTAATGCAGATTGAAGCTCAGATGAGAGGCTTTTCTTTCTTGTCTATTCCTAGCTTCTTGTGAATTGTTAAAGTATCATCTGTAGCATATTAAGCAGCAGGTGGTCAATAGGCTATGCACTGAAACACGTCATCAGATTGCTGCAGTGCAGATTATTCTTGGTCATCAGAGACAACATAGATATCAGAGTTGCTTATCAAAAACCCACACACAGTTAATGAACCATGTTTCAATTTTTATGGCCTTCACTGCATTGATACCAGCTAATGGGTTGCAGCAAATTGCAGTCAGGTTATTTGTTTAGTCAGACCTGTTCCTCTTTCAATATAGTTCATCTTGGTTTACCAGTAAGGTCAGAAGGACATTTGCGGTATCACTGTCTGAAATGTCCTCATTATATCAGCATTCTCTGTGGTGGTTTTGGTTTTGTGGTTTTTTTTTCTGGTTTGCTTTTTTGCTTGTTTTGTGGGGTTTTTTTAGATGTTGATTATTATTAATAACCCTTCATGTTCTCATATGAAGGAGTTATATCAGTATGGTGTAGCAGTGACCATCTGATGTAATAAATGAATAGAACAAGTCAAAAATTCTTAATCTGTGTGTGTTATTATAGTTTTCCTGTTGAGGCCATTAAATTAAATTTTACTCTTAAATAGTTCTAGAAAAAACATTTTATGATAGTTTCTACAGATTGATAACTAGCTACCATGAGATAGGCAGCCTTTGGTCTAATAGGAAAAAAAGTGAAGACAAGTAACTTCTTTTTTAGTTAAATTGTAGCACATCCTCAGTTTTCAAACCAACGAGATATCAGAAGTCACTTCAAAATGTTTTCTGGATGAACATTTTCAGCTCATATGCATGAGAAGATAAGCCTTTCAAGACCATACAATGTTGACCCAAGGCTGATCCTGTTAAAGTCACCGTGTTTTACTTTTTGTGTAATGTAAGTTAGCGTGATTATAAAAATTCAGCCACTTCCTGTTTCATCTTTTTGATGAGTTGACAGTTAAGAGGCTTGAAATTAGGTGTGGCAGATGCAAAATAAGTTCTTATAATTAAATTTGAAAAAGAAAATTAACTGCCAAGATATTTTTCTTGCAGATAAAAAGAAATAGAATATTCTTGTGAAAGAAGAAGAGATAGAGGCCTCATATGAACATTTGTAATTGTAGAGCAATGAACATCTTCTGCTTGAAGGCTACTCTGTTAACCCAGTAGGCATTTCTAGAATTATTTTATGATAAATAGTTATATCTACCAACTACTGCTAAGATTTTTCAAAGGTATGTAGTTGTTTATCTCCTTTTTTTAAGTACCCATCTATCATTTAAGTGTCATTGATAGCCTCAAATCAACCCAGCTGAATCGAATCTTTCGAGCATTTACACTCTTATTGGTGGATATATACAAAGACGTTAAATTGCTGCTACCTTCCTACACTCTTAAGGTCTGGTGTTAGACAAAATCCCCAAACTGTGAACAAGAATTCTCAGAACAGGTATTTTCCTTCCCTTTTTTTCCCTGATTCCTTTAGCTTGCTCTAAGATCTTCTAAGCAATCTGTATGGGTTTCTCTTATGCCAGCATAGATCAGTGAGGAAAGAATTTAGCTGTACAGGCAAACTGGGATTCAAGTCTTTTGAGTTTTAGAATAGCCTTGAAATTCATACTCCCACAACCCCCAGGAGTGTCTTAACCACCAACCATTAGCCAGTGACTGTCTTGTGTAAAATTAATAAAGAACTGTTAGGCTGGGGTACAAGATTCTCCATCTTTGACTGTTGTAATCACAGGCAGGAGTCCTGAATAGTAGTTTCTGTTCCCCGGACTGGATCAATAATATGTGCTCAATAATGGTTAGATGAAGTATACGGAATTTCCAGAGAACAAGGTTTCTGCCCACCCAGCCAAGAGTCTAGCACTGGGACACAGGTTTCTGCTTTCTAAGACTTGTGTTTTGTCTTTAACGTGTGAGTTTGTATTTTTACTGCAAAACAAGAACACCCAGTGTGCAATCCTTTACAGTTTCTTCAGCTTAGCTTGTAACTTCGTGGTTAGCACTACTTTCTGTAGTGCTGGGATGAAACTCTTAATGACATTACACTTCTCTGAAAGTGTTAAATGTTAGTAGATCAGTTTTTACTTTCATACAGAGGGTCAATGGAAGTTTTCCCTTTAATATATTTCCTTTAATCTATTAATATTATAATTCCTGTACATAGAAAAAAAAATTACTTATTTTCTTTACACAACTTATGAAAGTATTTCCAGGTTTGCATCATAAACAGCTGGAAATTCTGCCCTACACCACGGTTTGGCTGCAAAGTAGATGCCTAATTTTGTTATGCAAACTTCTTACAGTCTACAGAATAAACCATGTTTGTATTTGCTAATAACCTCAGGTGTGAAGGAAACACACAGATTTTTCTCAAAAAAAAAAAAAAAAGGAAATATTTAAACGTCATATTTGGGATTACAATCAAAAATAAAAGTTGCATCTGAGAACAGAAGAAATGAAAGGGATAAGGAAAGCAGTCATCTTTGGTTGACGTCATTCCACATATGATGTAAACCCATAGAGATCATAATATTTCTTGTGCCATTCTTTTTTAGTTTTTATCTTGTATCTATCCTTTCAACGTTAATTTCCTACAACAATTAATGGTTTTTATATAAAATAAATTGTAATGTGTTAATTCATTATATTATTTTTTCTATTAGTAATACATAAAATGTAATTTTCAAATTTAGCGTTAGATTTCTTATTTTGTGAGCATGGCAGATGTTCAGCTTCTCATCAGGCTTAGCAATATGACTTTTTTCAGTTAAATGAATCTCGTAGATTTTTTTTTTTTTTTTTTTTGGAACATGTTGTTAATGAAAGTACCAGCTGACTTGAGTATATTTTTGGTAACTGAAGTGTTAGTGGTATAAAGAGAACACTTGCGTGTTTGCTCTTAATAGATATAGTTCTGCCTGAAATGAAAGGGCTGTCTGTTTGAATATTACACTTCTGTATTATTTTCTGAATAAGATAGAGTTATGGAATTGGAACTGACCTTAACCTTTTAAGTAGTAGAAATTGGCTAAACAAATAATCAGCATACACTCTGAAATTATTTAAGTTGAATACACTTTAAAATGAAAAATAAAGGTCTGAAACGCTTAAGTACTGACTTAATGCTAAACTCTGAAGTATAACTTACTGAGTTCAAACAAAGCAGAGAGTAAGCACCTGGAGATAACAGACTGCCACTTTAGAAGGTTGAGCATTGACTTAGGTGCCTAATTTTGGGGGTGGGGAGAGAAGACAGAAATCTATAATTTTACCCTTGGTATTAAAAAAATAAATAAATCTGCCAATCAGAAAGGCCAACATTAAAAAAAAAAACCCTCAAGGTAGTATTCATCTGCTAACCATCGCTGTTCTAGCACCCAGCAAAACCTTCTTGGTCCCTATGAGCTTCTCTTTATTAATCATACTGCATTATCTGACCATCTGCTGTATCTGCCAGAACAGCAGCATTCCTTTGGTGTTCGTTATTAACAGATTTCATGCTTCGTATTTTACTTGTGCTGCCTGCTGTTGTCTACCAATCTTTCATTCGCAAAAGAAAAGTGGAGGAAAGAAAAATGGGTGGAAATCCCCGCAATCAGTTACTCAAGGAAGATTAGCCCATATGACTATAAGATGCCATGTGAGTTGTCTAAGAACAATTTTTTTTCCTGTAGCTTTATGGTCAATGTTTTCAAACTATTTATCTTAGCAAAAAGACTGCCTTCAGTTCATGCCCAGTGACAGAAAAAAGGAAAACGTTTAAAGAAAATGATGTATCTTGTTTACTTGCTCTTTCTCATGCATCTGTTACCAAGGAATCTACATAATAAGTAAATTCCCCAAGTGCCTTGGCATTTCTAGATGGGCATCACTTACTTCCTTTTCAGCTCTACTGGGTGTTTTCTGGACACCAATAATGTGGTAGGTGTACATGACTTGCAATTTCTCTTTAACAATTTTTTTCTCTCTCGGGAAGCTCAGTGCATTGGAATATTCAAAGGATGAAACTAGCTAAGCATACAAACAATAGTCCATGTTAATCTTCAGTGCAATCCCTTAGACTTCTGTGAAAGAGAAGTGTGAAGGAATTTGGCTTTTTACTTTCAGGCATTATTACAAGTTCCTCTAAACCACAGCTAAAATACAGCCTTAATCATCAAAATAGCTTTCTGGCTATTGTATTTGTTGTGTTATTTCACTGGCATATTCTTTATTTTGGAAAAAACAAAATGTTAGTAAATGGACATGAGTATGTGAAACATTAAGTCATATTATGTATTTCATTTGTCTAATGCAGCTTTCTTCCTAGCTCATTGTAGGTTAAACAACTGGGATGTGATATGTTCAGGAAAAGAATCCTTCATGGCATGTGCTGTAGTTTCAAAAGTAGTTTGTACTTGCCAGCTGTATAGCTAGCAGACAGATTTTGGGGGCAGACCACCCAGTGTGGTTAAGTAGATAGAGAAAACAGAGTAATTTACTAATCCTTTTTTACAATTCAGCTGTTTTGTTCTCATACTTTGGGAGTGTAAGGTGGATAAAAAAAAATCTGGAATGTTTTACAGATTAATTATTTTTAAACTGGGTACTTAAGGTGGATAAACTACCCAAGTTCCCTCAGCACCTCCTAATGTCTCTGCAGCACCTTGAGATGTACATTCAGAATTTATACTGTGCATGAGAAACACACATGACAAATCTGTTTGTTCTTTATCTGAATTGGTGACAACATTTCTCCTCTGATTCATTAATATATTAAAAAACTCTTCCCTGATAAAATGCACTGAAAGTGCTAGTCCTCAAGATATTACTAGCATAAAGAAAAAACTAGGTCATTGAATTTGATCTGATTATGTTAGTTATTAAACTTATTTCATTGACTACCGTAAATTATTTTGGAGTGGGGGATGGGCTTGTGTTAACCTTCAGATAAATGACATCCAAATCCAGCTCACTGAGTTTGCCAAGTTCTTCTTTCATGTTAAAGTTATTATGAAACAAAAAAGTAATAATATTTATGAGCAGCTCTGTACTTGCATGTGGGAGGGGAACATCTCAGATTATGATCCCTGTTCCCAGGGCTAATTTTGTTTGTATATCGTGCAATTGTTGGATAAAATACTAAGATAACATGGAACAAGATCCTCTTTCACCTCCGTTCCTGCCTCTATGGTATAGTCAGATGTTCTAAACACTTATATGGAGCCAGTTTTCTCTGTCTGCTATTTCTCTTGCCCAAATAGGCTTGACCTCCTACGAACAACGTCCAAACTTCAGCAAGAGGCAAAGGTCCTAAATGTAGACTACACATGGTGTTTGTGTGTCATCATTGAGGAATGAGGACATATGATATTTAACATCCTTTGAGTAAGAACTGAATCTTCTCACCCATATTGAAGTGAATGCTTTGAGAAGGCCTCCCTTCTTGTAGGTAGAACAACACCTGATTTCCAGAAACTGATTAGACACAGCTTGACACCTAGCTCATACATACCTAGCCCTGTCAAAACCAATGTAGTTCTGAGCATGCCCAGAGGTGCGCCTTAAAAATTTCAGGCTAAAAAGCAGAGTTCCTTAAAAGGCCAAATCAGTTTAGGTTTTTGCTCTCACAATTGTGGATTTGGGTTATATCTGTGTAAGAATTTTACTTTGTGCCAGAGCGTTCTTTTAAACCACTGACTGCCATGACTTAAGGAGCTTTGCTTCCTATTGCAGAGAAGTGTTGCACTGTGAGGATTGGATTCCTTTTGAGTGAAGCTAGACAAAAAGATACCTTCCAGGAAAAAACGTAACACGCCCCAAGTGCTAGTAGGTATTTAGTTCGTAGGATCAGCATACCTGGAAGTAAAATTCTCCAAATGTGTATTGTGACATTGTTGAGTCCTCAGCAGTTATGATTTACTCTTTTACATGACAGCACTTACAAATGTTGACTGTATTTAGTCTGACTCTGGTCTGGCCCACAATTTGATGATATTTTTTTTCTGTTTTTTTTTTCTGTATTTTGATTAAATACTTGATCAATAAAAGTCTCCACGCTGTTAGCATCATATGAATATCAGCTGACCCTGGTGACTGGCTAAATTACTTATACAAATTCATTATTTTTAAGCCATGTCTATAAAACATACAGCAATATATGAAGTGACATTTTGCTGTTCTTGTTCCTGTCATTTTAGTGCACATAAATAAATGCAGGTTTTCTGTGTACTAATTTATCAGTCATATATAGAATTAAGTGATCCTGATTCTTTTATAATATGATGATATTCAGTTGAAAATCACACTGGTCTTTTGTTTCATGGCACAAATATCTGCAAATCCACACCTAATCTACTGTGCACTTTTTAACAAATTTCTTCTGGTATTATGTACCTTCCAATATTTTTATTCCTATGTAATTTTCCTTTCTGAGTTATTTTCCTTCTTTTACATTTTCATGCTGCATATTATTTTGCAATTTTTTGTCCATGTGACTAATTGTTTCCTAATCCCTATGATTTTTTCCCATGTTTCCCTATAAGACAGGCAAGGGATTACTATCTAGCTGATTTAAAATAAATAAATAAATAGATCTAATCCTATCAACTGACATTTCACTTAAAATATTTTAACTAAGAATAGTTTGTACAATGAAAAATTATAATCATTATGTATCTCACTAAGAAAATGGAACATGGATGAAAGACTGGTTTTGAGAATTTTTTCAAATGTTAAGAGAAGAACTGCATCCTCTTGTTTAGGTAAAGATAGATTCTTCAACAGAGATAGTACATTGAATCAAAAACATTTAGGATTTGTATTTTGAATGCATTATCAAGTATACTGTGTCTGTCTACTGCCTATTCTTGTTTTTATTTTGACAATAAAAATATTACTTAAAAGTGTACCTAAGCCACAAGCAAAACTTAACCAAAACCCATTGTATACTATAGTGCTTGTTCCATATTTAAAGTTGACAGCTCATTGTGAATTTTGACAATCAGTGGATAACTCCCTACAACTGTGACAAACAGCAAATACCTGAGTATCAGTAGATTAACCTCATCAACCCATTTCTTGTACAGTAATGGATTACTTGATGTGAACACCAGAGGTGTCCACTTTACTTTACTTTCTTAGGTTTTAATACTGTATGTATTTGACAGTAGGACGAATCACCATTTAACACAGTGATGTTAAACCAGAGCATACTGAAATGTTAAGAAACATCTATATTTTGCTTTTGAACAGCACATGGTAACTTAACGTGTGTATTCAATTTGAATTAAAAAGTGACTAGGAGCTTAGTCACTCTCCTTTCTGAAGGGGAAGAGTCAGGCAATAAGGGAGTATTGCCTACTAGCTTCTCATTTAGTCTTGATCTGTTTTGCTTTTCATTTAGATCAAGATATTTTGTATATTCTGTTATCTGTGATCTGTGGTCCTTCATTAGAAAAGAGAACAGTTCCAGTCACATACCAGGAGTTGACTCTGCATCTGCCTACCCTTCAAGTACACTGTGGCAGCGGGTAAAAGAAGAATATACTTACGAACAATAAGAGTATTTAAAATCCATCTATGCAACAAATTTTACTTGGCTGCACATAGACGTGAATATGTTGTAAAATGAGCTAGTAACAGATGTGGGCTTAATGAATTATCAGCAGTAATTTAAATTAGAACCTTTTTTTTTCTTTTTAAAAAAATTTGCTGAAGAAAGATGAGTGGAATAAATAAAGGAAGAAAGGATAATCTATGAGACACTATTGCAAGATTAAAAGAAGAATGTGTCACCATTTTATTTAATTATAGGATATGATGTACCTAATTCTGACCAGATCATAACAGCAACAAAGGCATAGTAGTGTGAATTTGGGAGGGGGTAGCCAATATATGGTAAAAAACAGTGTCTTGGTCTTGGGCTTCTAGTCGCTGTATTAAGATGGGCAATAAGTAAGCCCTAGAACTTAGATATGCATGCTGTATTTTATGTTTTGTTTGTTTTGGTGGATTAGTGCTACAAATTCTTACTTACAGTAGCAGGTCCATTCATTTAAATAAAACTACACATAAACATGATGATATTTTTATGAGCAAGTGTTGATATGATTCGGCTGTAGTAGTACAGAAAGTGTTAGATGACCTGTTTCAATTTAAGCTTAGCTTCAGTAAGAAAGTGAGCACTGAATGGTAGGCAGCGCTGTGAGTCACTGTGAACCAGCAGACTGTGGATATTACCATTCTGTGAATAGTCTAGCAAGGCCAGATGGAAACAAAATAGTTAACTGGTCACTTTTAATCTCCACCACATGAGAGAATATTAAACTCATCAGTGTTACAAGTTTCAATACTGGAAAATGTATTGATGAAATTGCAAACAATAAACTACTCTGAGCTCAGTATTTGATCCTTTCCTGTACCATTAAATATCCAGAATTTTCATGTATTTCAGAATATGCCCAAATCCAGGGAATCTAGGAAAAACATAACTGTAATCCTATAAGTGGATTTTTCATAACAGTATGAACAGTTTTTCTTCAGCCTCTTGTATATGAATTGTTTAACGGTCTGAATCTTCTGAACTGATATTGGAGTGATTACCCTTTTATAGTAAAAATGTAAGTAAGTAAATTGATTCTTTTTCAAAGATGAAACAAACAGCTTTTGATTATCTTTGTGCAGGTTCTATGTTAAGTAGCACTTTGATCTTGGAGACCTGAGTTCAAATAATACATAAGTTTTAGATAAATAAGAAGAGAATCATAACTTTAGCAACCTTTGCCTTTTCAAAATGCTGGACTGATATTCACGAGTATAAGCTTATGGGCATAACCTAATTGGAGAACCATAGTACTTTTTGACATAGCTTTGCAGTTGCTGGGAAGGGATGATAAAAGATGAGTAAAAGTTTGTGTATGTGAGAACTCAATAGTGTTAACATATTTCAGTATTTCACAATATAGTATCTCTTGATCAAACCAATGTTCTTCCCTTTTCCCAAATATTACCAATTACCTTTCATAATAACTCCTTACAAATCTTTCTAGAAAATGCTAACAGTGTCCTTTTATATTATTTCTAGAATAAAGTAAGAAATTAATCTTNCATTTATCAAATATAGCAGAATTGTTATAAATACTTCTAATAGAGTCATAACAGTAGATTTGCGTTTGTCTGTAGATGTAGAGTGTTACAGAGTTACACTATACTGCTGATGTAATGAAACTGTTCCTTCTTGTCATGATTTGAACATAATCACAGCTGTTTTCCATGTTGAGGAAGCTTCTCAGAGCTGTAACATCTTCTGAATATTGTTAAGACCATGCAAGTCAAGGAAACCAATACACAATGTAAATATAATCTGGCAAACTGTTATTTGTATTTATTTTTCCCCCTACAAACAAAATTATATGTTATGTAATAGGGTAGGTTTAAGTGGTCATGATAAAGTTATAAATATATAAAGATTTATACATTTAATAATAAACATCATTCATAAAACAGAAAAGGAGTAACAGAGATGCATAAAGTTTTTACTTCCCAGAGAAATACATCACTTTATTCTTTCAGATAGCTCTTCTATGAAGTCTTTGAGTCACATAATAAAAACAAATGTAAAAGTGTGCCAAAGATGTCATAGACTCATAGAATATCTCAAGTTGGAAGGGACCCATAAGGATCATCGAGTCCAACTCCCTGCTCCTCACAGGACTACCTAAACCTAAACCATATGACTAAGAGCCTCATCCTTGACGTTCCTTGAATTCTGACAGGCTTGGCGCTGTGACCACTTCCCTGTTCCAGTGACTGACTGCCCTCTCGGTGAAGAACCTTTTCCTAATGTCCGATCTGAACTTTCCCTGATGCAGCTTCATTCCCTTTCCTCATGTCCTATCGCTGGTCACCAGCGAGAGGAGATCAGCACCTCCCCCTCTGCTGCCCCCCTTGTAGACTGCGATGAGGTCACCCCTCAGCCTTCTCTTAGACAAACTTAATTGGAAAATGCTGAAAAGAGTTTGCCAAATAGTGTTTTCACTGTCTGCAAAGATCCTGTAGTTTAATTATTGCTTCTTTGACATTGCTTCAAAATCTAGTATGTTTTAAAAATTCTGTAAACAGTTTGATGTGTCCTTTCTATTTTGGTATTCAGAAATGTGAAGGGCAGAGGCTTGTGTGTCACCCAGAGTCCATGTACCTCCCTGCTGAGTGGATTTTTGCATTGAAGATGACCTGTTGATTTCAAAGGAATATTGTATGTTATTCCTCAAAGAACAGGGTAGAATACAAACTTAAATAATTCATTTTCATCATTTACCACTTAGCCTATAAATATAGTATATTGCAGCACAGAGATTTAAGCGTAGCCTCTATTTTTTATTTCTTCAATTACTGGAAAGGTTTTGGGTTTTCTTTTTTGGTTTTATTTTAATTTTTTTTCTTTTTAACCAGTTTAAGACTTTCTTGGCATGATTTTTAGAAGTACTAGGCATTCCCAAATACTCATTGAGTTAGTGGGGGTTCTGAGAATTAAGAAAACGTGAAATCAAGCTGAGCTCCCAAATTAGCAAAAATGGGCTACCTCAAAATTAAAAGCCCTTAAAAATGGAAACTATTTAATAAAATTTTCTTTTATATGAATAATACTAGGAAGTTGCAATTCCCAAAATGTTTTAAGTAATACCAAATTACTTTAAAGGTGTTAGACATTTTAAAAGAGCTTCCTATAGATGAAATTGAGAATGCTAATACAAGCATTTAATAAAAAAAAAAAACACCCTGACACATCAATAAAAGCATAAACAGAAATGAAATTGTTTGAACTATATAACAGATTACTTCTGACACTCAATATTTAAAGACTGTCACTTTTCTAACTGTTCAGCTCTAATTTTTTAAAACACTCTAGCCAGATTAAAACGAAGTTTCGATAGAAAAGGAAACCTAACATTTTCCATATGCACTGTCATATTCCATCCCTTTTCTAATATTCATGTTCCATCAACATTCAGTATTGGATGAATCTAGGCTTGAGGATACAAAAGAAAAAAAAACAAAACTAAAGTATTTCTCACTTGTTTTGATATTTGCTATCTATACAGTATTTGCTCAACCTAAGCCATCTTGTTTTATGGGAAAAAAAAAAAAGTACAAATTCTGAGGCAAATAATCAACATCTTGATTTATTATGCTATTGGATATAGAACTGCCACAGAAGAATACTACGTTGGCAAGACTGAGATTTGCAACACTAAACACTATTACAGCTTTGATCATTTCAATGCTAGAACTTAGTGTTGGAAAATCCTACCCTCGGCGTTGAGAGTTAACAATATCAAATGAGACTGGGAATGGAAGACCTCAGTTTACCTGCAGGCTGTCTACAGCAATGGTAGTGTTAATGCATGTTTTTCTGTGCTACCCATAAACTAGCTCAGTCAAATCACTGTCTTTCCCAGAAAAAGTTTTGCAGAAAGGTAAATGTGTAAGGTCTCTTGAGAGACCTCAATCATTGTCTTTGTACACAAAAAGAAGTTATACTAGACAATTCTTACTATTTTTCTATTTTTAACTGAACCTATAATGCTTTGAGTCAAGTGATAAGTTCATTAACCTGAAACATATTTTGTAGTATTTGGTAGACAGAATTTTTGGAAATGGCTATATATACATATATTTCATGAAATCTTGCATTAATTATACAAAGATAACTCACATGAAAATCAAGCAATTGCAGTTAAAACAAAACATAGCTAACATTTTGGTACATTAGAAGTACTGAGCTATAAATTGTTCATATCTCTGCCAAGATATTTGACAGAGTGTTTAGGAGCCATCTAATAGGGTAGATTATTTTTCTTTATGGTTAGGAATTTTGGTTTTTAAGAATGTTTAATTAGCAATGGATCCATTTATTATTTACATGATAAGCATTAATCATAGCTGCAATACCTACCACCTGTAGTGTGCCTGCAGCAGTGCATGTTCTGTCTGTTTTATATGCAAATATTGTATGTCTGTACTGTGTCTACAACTTTCTGTAATACACCTGTAAGTGTATGTGCTAACTAACCTTTCACAGGTGCTGCAACCAGGCTTACCACCTCTCCAGATTTTATCTTCAATCTCACAATATTTAGTGTGTGTGTGTGCTTTGTTAATTTGATTTAAGTTGGATTTTCAGTCCAGTCCCATGATTATTGGTAGATAACATATATACTTGTTCTAATTCCTCGTGAATATGTCTTCCATTACTTTCACTTGGGCTAAAGTCATCTAGACAACTGCTATTTCACTGTGATTTCTGCATTACAAGTGAGGTTGTTCTCAGACCCACCTTTATATAGATCATTAAATATTCAGGGAAACAGGGACTGGAAACTGCATCTTCCACAATGAAGGTGAGTGCCCTAGACATTTGAGTAAAAAAGTTAACATCCTTCTGCTCTACCAACCTAGTAAATAGTTTGTCATTATAAAAATGGAAGGGCAGAGACATTAAAATAAAGTATGCTCTTATTCCTGTGGCTGCTGGGCTGCTGAGAGATTCTCCTTCTGTGGCCTTTCCTTCAAAAAGGGCTTACCTCACTGAGCACCTAGGGTGGTCAAGAAAGAACAGCTCCAATAAGTGTAGTCATATGTGAACACCCTGCATCCAGCTTGAATTTGGTGTTAAACCCCAAGCTGTATTACTGGCATTTACTTCCAGCTTGCTTTGGCAAGTTCCTTCTCAACTTTGTGTCCTCTTTAAATAACATCCATAGTTACCTAACTCTCTATGCACGCTGTACAGGGTAGCATAGTACCACTCTCATTACAGAGGCTGATTAAGTTAACTTATATTCTGCAAGTCTTCAATGGCCTTTCAAAGGAAGTAATGGTTTAAGAAAAAGAAAACCTTTTATGACTGATTGAGCTTATGAAGATGATCTGGTCTCTCTCGTCCTGTTTGCATGTAAATGGTGGGAACATATAATCTGTGAGATAACTACCATATTGTCAAATTAGGTATAGATTGACCCCAGATTCATAAAACATTAGAGTTTACAGAGTGGGCACATAAAATCAAGCTCTTTGGGAAATGTTTCCAACTATTTTGTGTGTATCGCCAACTGTCAGCATATTCTTTAATTAATTTTAATGTTTTCATATGTAAACATTTAGCCAGGAGCATAACATCATCAGTAAGTAACACAAAACAGACCTTATTTAGACATTTAAGTGATTTTTTTTTTTCTCCAAACTGGCAAGACAAGAGCAATAAGATAGAATTTTTAAGTTACAGAGAATCTGAGTTAGTAATACACTGAAATATATTCTAGAAATTTAAAAACCATAGATGATTAGAAATGGCATGTGAGTACAAAACCTGGTTTATATTGTGTAAGAAATTTATGTGAATCAGTTAAATATGTTAAAAAGTTGGAAGTTGGACTTTGAGCTTTTTTAATCACCCTGTCATAATGATAAATCTAATGTATTTTGTATTTCTAGATAAAAGTAAAACCAGAATTTTCTGATCCCTCCAGCAAATTTTATTTTAGTCTTCTATTGATTTAAAGCATTTGGGGAAAAAAAAAAAAAAAAAAGAGATCCTCCAAGAGGAGGACAAGGATCTTCAGAGGTATACTGATGAGATGTGACAACAGAGGAATTCTTCTGCTGGTGCCTGGGTTTTATTGCTACAATCATTTCTAGGGATCAAAGAAATGATTCTGAAATTAATCTGGAAGAAACTTTTCTCCAGGGAGTAATGCAAGTCTCAGAAATATTTTTCCCTTAGCCCTTTCCTGCAGAAACATCTGCCTTTTCTGCTAATTTTGTTGAAGAACATATGAAATCTCCAATAAGTGTTATCATTATATGTATCTGCTATTATGATTACATGTGCAGTCACAACAGGTGTTTATAGACATAGCTATGTTAGTTGTGTTAAGAATGGAAAGTGTTATTTGAGCAAGGTGGCTATGTTGAGAGAAGTTTATTCAGTAGATATTGTGATTTTAATAGTCTGATGCCACAAACAGTTTTCATTACATAGCATGTTTTCCCTGGGTGTGTTTTCCTGGGGTACTGAAATATGAGGTCACTGTGGATACAATGAAAAAAAGGAACATCAACAAATACAATTTAAACAAACAAACAAATAAGCCAATGAACAAAAAACAACAAAGAAACCCCTATGCACAGGAGAAAAACTCAGTTGGCCCTGCATTCCTAGCTCAACTTTTTAAATAAATTGAAAGCTAAATCTTCTTGAAATGTATCAGTTCTCATGGTTGGTCTGAAGGAAGCAAAAAGTCCCCCCTCTCTCAGGCATTTGACAAGTGTAAGAGATCAAATTATAAGACCTTTTCTTTCCTAATTGCTAGTGTTGGAAATATATTCAGCCTGTATTTCTTTATAATGTATTATCACCGGTAATAAAGTTTGTTCAGGGTGAATAGTACTCAATGATGATGGTGATGATTAGGGACCATATTCCTGTCTATTCTCTCAGAAACATTAGCCCTGCTATGTTTGTGTGTAGTTGAAAGAAAAGCATAATAAAAAGTGAAAGCATGTATAAAAAACTTAAAAAACAGAATTTGGATTTGGATTCCAAATACTTCACATATTGATTAAGTAAATCCGATGTTTTGATTTAAGACAACCTAAAGGTTACAGGCTAGCATAATATTTAGGTTTCTATCCAGGACCTAGAGATACAATTTTCTCATTAAATTTAAATGGTTCAAGAACACAAAAGGATGAGATTTTTGTTTGGATCCATATTCAGTTACTTCTATATTCTGGTTGGATAATTTATTAATGCAAGTATATATCTTTTGATGGAGAAGAAGGATTTGCTTTTTGTTTCTCTAAAGTAATTAGCCTTTTTTTTTTTTATGTCTCTCTGTGAGGAACTTTACAAATTATTAAAAAAAATTGCAAAATATTTGGAATGTGCTGAGTGTACATTCTTTTTAAAGCCAGCTGCTTTAAGATGTTCCAGACTTTGAGGTGTAAAATGTATAAGACCGAATTTTTGGAAATGTGGATCGTGTATTTGCAAAGTAGTTGATACAGTAGAAGAGAACATTTTTGATAGTTTGAGACCATAAGCAATTTCATGTTTAAAAAAGTAATGGGGAAAAGAGAATAAAAAATGAAATGAAGGGTGTTAAAATTACAGTTTCCCTCCTGTTCATAAATTATAAATGCTAACCCATAGAACTTCTGCAGTTGCCAGGTATCACATGTGCCAGTATTACTAAGGACATTATTACACAAATGATAAAGAGCGATGGCATGTACCAAAGCTAAATATAGTATAGTTTAAGTCTTTAGGCCCTTGAAAATGGGTACAAAATAACTATATGACTATATAAAAGATGCAATTATATGTTAGTAAAAAACTAATGACGTACACTTTTTGACATTTGTGCAAGAATGACTGTCCTAGAAAAGTTAAATATGTAGAAGTCAGTTAGGTGTCCATACACTTAATGAAAATGGTGTGCTCTCTATCTTGGAAAAGTTAACATCAAGATATTTAATAAATATAGACTAAGTTAAAAGATAGAGAAAGAAAGGTGTTAAAACCAAAACAAAACCAAAAAAAAAAAGAAGGATGCTTTTTGCTGCTTAGGACCTGCGTAAGATTTCAGGCATGCAATCAATTAAAGGAATATAAATGTCAAGGGGACATTAACTCACTGAATTATTTCTTTTATAGATACATTTAACAGTGATGTCATCTAAGTGTTTGCACTAATGCAAAGCAAGATCTTGCTCCATACAGCATATAGGAGAGAACCCAGAGTGCTTTCATAGAGGTAAATGCATTATGTGTTCATTGGAACAGTTTCACTTGCTCTGTGAAAGCTGAAATAATTCTAGAACTAAATGCAGGTCTTGATGCTCTCAGTGAATCTGAAACCACCAGTGTTATTCTTGTTCCTTATAATCAGAAAATTAAAATTAAGGATGATGGATAGGAATTCTCTTTTCAGTCAGGTGGTATTTGATTTTAGCAAACTGGATGTCAGATATTACAAAACCAGATTTATCTCAAGCTCTCAATTATTCACTAAGATACTTTCAATTTCCCTCTCAAAAGTAAAGTTAATTCTTTGACATTGGTTTCTTTTTCTTAGAGGATGAAGTGATAATTAATTATAATCTTTAACCTTTCCATTTTTCACATAATATTGTAATCTACTCTACACCATGAGGCCACAAAATAATTATTTTCTAACACATGGATGTGCGTAACAGGTTTGCTTCTTTCTGCTTAAGTAAACAATTTTAAATTATGCTTATGTAGTGGTTTTTTCCTCCTCCTAGCCCCCAGTAACTTAATAAATCTTTCTTGAACTTTGACTTTTGATGAAACTGGCTTCTTTGATCTGTATTTTTCAGACTTTGTATCAACTGCCTATGTATAAAAGAGACATTCTTGTTATCAGACAAGGCAGATTTTTTTGTGTCTGTAGTTCCTTAGATGTTAAAGACACAAAACAAATAAGATAAAGTCAGGCACGGGGAATTTCTAAACCATGTCTAGAACATGATTTGTTTATCTCTTCTTGGTATCTTTTCTAGTCCCTGTCTTTATTAATGCTATATGTTGATTTCTTCCGTTGTTCTTTCTTTTTTGTAGGACTCTTATTCATGAACATAAGGGTGAAGGGGGTGGTAGGGGTGCATATATGTTTGAGAACTGTGTCCGAATATTCCTCTGATTAGGGAAATAATGTAAGGTTTGGGGTTTCTTAGTTCTCTACATGTGGTGTAATTGTAGTTTCTACTCATTTTCTTAAGATGATTTTGTAATACAAATATTTATCTATATAAATTGGAGGCATCTTCACAATATATTTATGTGCAAGGTTAATTCAGCATTGTTTTAATTATTTTCTTTCTTCTTGCAATGAAAATTATTTAAACCAGAGCTGGGAAAACAGTTCAATTATTTTGTACTCTGGCCATAACTATCTGGGTTCTTAATTGCCAAAGAGAACTAAAGTAATAAAATTAGTGATCCCTAAATGCACTGCTATAAATACTGGCACAGTATTTATTTGTTTAATCATGAATACTTATTCAATTAAAAGCAGTTTCATTTTTTCAAAGCATTCTTTATAATTTTCTTGCTGTTCAGCTAATATTTCAAAGGAGTGCTATAGAGTTTAGAGTTATATTTGCTTAAGTAAAATATATCTGTAAATATAAGATCTAGAAAAGGATGTATTTTTAGAATACAACCTAAACTATCTGATTTTAGCTAAAACCTTTTTTTTTCCTAAACATTGAAACAATTCTCTTTTGAAACATTGAGGTTTAGGCTAAGGGGCATGAAGTGTTATAATTTATTTTAAGATTAGGGAACACAGCTCAGGAATTCCACTGATGCAGTCTTAATTCAGCATCAGGTTTGGGAATGTGTTCATACCGAATAACGATCAGCTGCCCAGATAATTGTCACTATTAAAATTTAGGAGTGTACTAGCTGAACCAAAATAAATGATGCTTTTATTTATCCCCCAGTGCAAAAGATGTAAGGACACAGTTCAGTGTTTTTGAAGAAAAATGGAAGGCGCAAATGTAAAAAAAAAGACTAGTTCCCAGTGTTGTAGAATTAACACTGCAGGCATCTCTTTGTCCTTGTGCAGTTAGATGCAGCAAGGTGTCTTGGGCAGGATCTATCTTTTAAGATACTCATATGCATCACACTGCACTTCCATAGATACCCATTGAAGTTCTGAATGTAGATATTAGGTAAATGTACACTGAACACTGCTAAATTAGGTGTTCAGCAGGATGAATAGACAAAATGTAGTCAGTGTTTTAACTGGAACATACTATATTCACAAATAAGTAAAATTACTTCCACCAACTGCTTTTTATGACAAACAGAAATATTCTACAAGGACAGTCAGCTATCGTACAGTAGATTGACTGCAGGGAAGAACTTTTCCTTTATAAAGGAATACTAGTGATGTGCACTTTGCTGGGGAAAAAAAATTATATTTGTTTCACAAATAGCATCATGTTGTGCATGATACAGAGTGGTTTGGGATTTTGTTTGTTTAGTTTTTAGGAGGGTTCTTTTTTTTTTATTTTCCTCTTAAACAATGGCTTCCTCTATGGAAACTGCAAAACACTTAAGGCAGAACCTGAGACAGATTTCACATCTTATTATATAATAACATACTGAATAAATATTTTACTTCTAATGATAATTAGACAATGGTAATTGAAAATAAATTTAGGCAGTGAATACTTTCTCAACATTGTTTGGAAGAATAGATTCTTAAATATATTACATTATCAGGTAAGATACTAATGATATATTGATGCATTCTGAACCACGCAATTTAAATTCTAATTGTAAAAACAGCTCTGATAAACTTTTGCTGCTTCTCAGTCAGTATTCTTTTGGAAAAGAATCATGAGCAGAATGCTAGACAACCCTGTATTGTCATTAAAGACATAAATGGCTTAGTAATAAGTTTCATGCTTAATGAATTCCCACAAATTTCAATATGGAGTGATCAAAAGAATAGGTATTAATTTTTATCTATCAATGATACAGATTTATTAAATACACTGCATGAATTTTGTCACTGGGAGTTAAATTGCACAGATTTTACATTCTGTGCAATAGTGGGCAACTGTAAAATTTGAGATGCCTTTTTACATGGTAAATCATAGGCCAAAAACTCCTTTATGATTCATTTTTTTTTCCATCAGATTGGATTTTTAATATAATACCTTCTTAATATAATACCTTCTTCAAATAATAGCCCCAAATCATAGCCCCAAAAGGGCTATGCAAATGATATGTCTGAGTGTAAGGTTATCATTTTAATGTATCAGTTTTAAATAAAAGTAGCTACAAGCTACTAGAAAAGTTTTTTCACAGTAGCTTGTTAGATAACTGCAAGATGTTATGAGTATCCTCAATTTTTGTGAAACCTATGAAATTTATCTGAACCTGAGTCGAAACTTGCTACTAGCCAACAGTAGTTTTATGTTAAATGCAAAGTGGAAGTCCAATGAGAAGTGGAAAGGGAGTCAACATGCAGTATGGAGCAAATTCACAACTTTTTTTTTTAGTTCTCCCTCTGAATTGTGTCCTCTAACCTGTTGTAATATTTTTGCTTTCATTGTGCTTTTGCCCAATCAAAAATGACTGTTACTGGAGAGGTATCATATGTATTGTCATGTTTACTCAGTCAGAGTAAACTGAGCTGGAATTCCGCAACAGAAATGCCACAGAGAAACCAGACATATAGAGAAGGAGGTCAGCAAATATTGTGATTTCTTTTTCCCTGTATGTCTTTTTAACACAACAAAAGTCTACTTAGAAATCAAGTGCTAGAGCAGTAAAAATATTTTGTTTAGCTGGAGGAATTCTTTTCTTTCCTGTGTATATGAACAGAGCTTGCTTGCTTAACTAAGTACATCCAGAATAGAATCATAGAATCATTAAGGTTGGAAAAGACCTCTAAGATCATCGAGGCCAACCGTCAACCCAACACCTCCATGCCCACTAAACCATGTCCCTAAGTGCCTCATCTATACGTCTTTTAAATACCTCCAGGGATGGTGACTCAANGTTTGGGCTTCATTGTACACTTAGAACATGCCAGGTTTAATAAGGTGGTTACAGCTTTATAAATTATTTTAGTGTAAAACGTATACATAAAACTGATATGCCTAGGCTCAGGATAGAATCAGAGAAGAGTTGATTTCTGGGGTATTTTGGTTTTATTTTTTTTTTCATATGTGCTTTCTTATAAGAATAAAAGCTTTTCTTTATACAAATAAAGCTACAATTCAGAACGGTGATATGATAATGCCATGCACAATTTGTCTGAAAAAAAAAAAGTTTCTATTAAAAACAGGTTCAACTAGATGTGCAAAACTGCACTGAGAGGGAAAGGTGATGTTCTTTTTGGGATACAACGTGAATCATTCTGACTCACTTTTCAGAAAGCACTATAGGAATGGAGACCTGTACAAGAGGCATCACGTTTCGCTGAGACACCTCTTAACATCTATGAAGTGTCAGGACTGATATATGCTATCTTTAAAGCAGGAATGTAATTGGGGAGTGATGTAAACTAAAAAGCCGTAACATGTCTGGGCAAAGGCCTATTAACACTATGTATGTTGTGGGGTTCCCAGGGTGTAGCAGATGAACTTAAAAGCTTAGCAGTAAAATAATTAAACTGATGGCTAAATATGCCAGCTTCAAGGAACTGAGTTATGAAGAAGAGATAGGACTTAATAGCCCCATGAGGAATGTAAGAAAGTTGCTAAATCATCCAAGATATTTTAGCAAGTTGGCAGATGACTTGCCCAAAGGCAGAAGCCATTGCTGTGTGGTAGGCCTAGTGCAAGATAAAAGAACATGCAAGCATGCTATCTGGAGGCAGAGTGAAAAGAAGGAGGTTAGCTGAAAAGTTAAAACCAGTACCTGATTCAGCTAGACTTTTTATGATTAGTATCTGAGTAAGCTTTCCCAGGAACAGTAAAGAATTTTATCTCCTGAAATGCGCTGTATAGAAACTTCATATTTTTTCATATCTTATGGTTTACCTTTGTTAACATTACATTTTTTCTTATGTTTGTGTTTTAGAGTATTTCTTTGACTTAAGATGGCTATATTTTTATTTATGTATTTCTAGCTTAATATCAGTGCAATGCAAGATAACATTGCGTCATCTCTGGCTCAGTGCTGAGAACGCTATCCTGGCCATAGACATAAGAGTGTAAAGACAGTGTAATATCAAAAGGGGTGGACCCATCATCATTGCCTTTCAGACTCTGTATTTTCAATGTACAGAGGTGCTTCAAATTACAGGAGCTCAGAAATTAAGAATAAAAATTGAAATACAATTCTCATCAGATTGTCTTCTGATATAAGATGCTTGTCTGAAATGAAAAACAGATAGAATTCAGCAGAATTTATTTATGTGCTTTGACAAACAGTGAAGTTTCCACACCTTGCTGAACCATGATGGGTTATAGCATTCTGTGAAGCAAGTAACTCATTTGATATCAAAATGTTTCTAAGCTTAACACAACTGAAAAATAAACTTTGAATTTCAGTAGAGAGGTAAAAAAAGAATTAATACACCAAATGGCATAGCTGTACACTATGGATCTATAAGAATCACATTGTGATGTAAATTGCAGTGTATATAAACCTATCGTCTTAAGGGCATAACAGGGTCCCTTTAGCATTTACTTTTATTCTTAAATTAGAAAGGCATGAGTACTACTTGATAATCTTATTTTTTCCTTAAACACCTGTTTCATTATAAAGTATCTAGCATTTATTTGAAATAAAATTTCCCACCATAATAACACTGAAATATTACTATACTAATAGATCAGATCTGAAGAGGCAGGGAACTTCTGTTTCTGAAAGATTCTTTTTAGAAATTAGTGCTAATTTAACCAGGAGTTCTGTATATAAATTATTTCCTAGTTTCCTAGAGGTCTAAAGTAATGTTTGTGTAGCAACCTTGTCTGTAATGTTAATCCAAAACTATTCTTTTATAGTTGTTCCTACAGTTTATAAAGTAGTTTTCTGTCTATAACTTCATTTCATACAACAATTATATTTTCTTATTCTATTTTTTTTTCCCTTTATACTTAAGGTCCACATGATCTAAACACTTCTTGTTGTGCTGATTATCACTTTTAGATCCAAAATTAAATTCCTTACACTGAAATCATGATTTGAGCTTAGGTGAAAATGTGAACACTTTCATATTTCTCTCCCGAATACAGAATAAATGCAAAGTTATAGGCTGGCTTTTGATTACACTGATATGCCAACAGTTTCATGGCACACCACAGATGGAACAAAATCTATTGGTGTGAACTAAAGATAGATGTGGGGAAAAGTGGTCTTTTTCATGATAATGAGTACCTTGACTTTTTCTTTCAGTTCTATCCATTGGCCAAACTTTTAGCTGGCTTACATTTAAAAAACAAAACAAAACAAAACAACAACCCTCAACAAGCAAACAAAAAACCCCACAAAACCCACGATATTTGAAAGCAGCAGAACTAGCTAGTTTCTTCAAAAGTTGAATCCAAAATACTTTGTGAGAAGTGCTTTGAGGGGAGTTTTTTGTTGGTTTTGGTAGTTTCGGGTTTTTTTTCAAAGCCTACTAAGATAGAATTACATCTGTTGAGTATAAAAGAAAGTATTTGTGTGTTTTATAAACATTGTATTCCTAATACTAATGTGTGAGATCTTCAGTGGGGCAATATTCTTTTATAACCCTGTCCTTTATTTTCCTTTGCTGCTTTCAAATTCAATGTGTAAACTGTGTGCAACATATGCAGCATTATTATTTAGTTTCTAACTTCATCTTGTGTTGACTTGAGATTCCAGCCTGACAGGGAAAATTATTGGTTCATTTTGTAAGTAAGTTGGGAAGAAAAAAGAAAGACTGGTAGCAGACAATAGTCTGTATTAGCTATTTAAATGGTCAGAGCTGTGGGCTTGCTTATTACAGTTCCTTTTGTTCACAACAGTGTTTTGGAATGCAGGCAAATGTGCTATAAAAATAGTTAACAATTAATTTTGGGAAAATGGTGGGAGAAGCTGAGAAGGAAAAAAAGTTTTGCATAACAGTTTAATAGAAAAAAGGAGTGTATTATATTTAAAAAAAAGATAAGTTTGAGCAGTTTAAATTCTATATAAACATCAGTCATAAAAATGGTTAGCTAGTTTTTCCCATATTGTATACTTGTAAAAAGCTATTTTTTGCTGTCCCCTGAACCTTTTATTTGGTTCATTGCCATCAGGATTAATTTCAAATATGAAATATAGCATAGTGCTATTTGTATAAAAAACTTCTCCAGCAACTGAGCCTTGCATGTGACAGCCTAGGGACAGAGTCCAAATGCTAAATCTTTATACTGGTTGTCGTTCATTTCTATATAATTGATGGAGGTGCTTCTGTTTTTAGATATTAATATAAAGAGTTGAATCTTATTAAAAAAAAAAAAAAAAGTTGATTTGTCTTGCTTCCATTCCAGTTTCTTTTTCTGCTTTCTCATGGTCTGGCACCACTACATTATCTTTGACCTTATTGTCTGCTTGGGTTTTAAACTGTGCTATAATTCTCAGTAAATAAACTGGCTCAGTTTTCCTATTCTTGCCTGCATGGTCTGGCAGAGCTTTTGCCTCCTGATCTGTCCAGGTACCTTCTGTTGTGCCTGTATATATATTCCAGAAAAAATAATACATTAATGCTTTTAATCCCTGTCTTCTCACAAGTCTTTCAAAGTCTTCCTCACCTTCCCCCGCCCCCCAATTATATTTAGCTATTCTATCGCAGTTTTATTCAGTTCTTGAATACCCCAGAGTCTACTGCTGGAATATGTTTCTGACATGCAGATACTGGTACTGGTCTACCACATAATTCTCCTATCATCAACCTGTGCAATACTTTGAAGTTCCATGGCATTCATTTAGGAAACTAATGAGCAAAATTAATAACAAAATTATTAAATATTATCCATAAAAGGATTTTCACCCAGATAATAACTGTTTCTAGTGCCTAAGATAATAAACATGTTTTGATTAGCCCTTTCTGTTTATTCAAATGATTCCTGGAAGAGCAGCATAACAGCATGATTTTCATGAAGTTGAGGCCCAAGGTCAGTCCAGAGTTTTTGTATGCACAGTTACTGCAGTAAGAACATGTTAACTGAAGAAATTTTTGCACTGATACATAACAAATATACATCAGCAATTTTTTTAATGATTTGTGCAAATACATGAAGACCTTTGGCTTTCACGTTGTGAAAATGAGACCCAAAATATCTGAATTGTGATATTTACTGAAACAGCTGTATAATCCAAATGACACTCTGTCTGGTCTAGCACAATTCCTACCCACTGATGAAACCTGCAGCAATTCAGAAAATAACTTCCTGTCTCATAGCACAGGTAGTGCTTCTGTGTTGTGTGATACTACCTATTTCTCAAAAAATATCTTCAACCTGGAGACTAAAGCATACAAATGTGTATCAATATAACACACGTAAGGAGAAAGACATGATAAATGCATCCACCTGTATTGTAGTCAATAATTCATCTATGATGAGCTTCACTCCAAACTGCATCTAATATAGGTCACTTAAAAAAGCCTCTCTTGAGAACTACTCCTGAACATTTCAGTGATAATGACTAAGCTGTATTTATGCCAAGGGAGAATTTAAACCTGAAATTTTAGAGTTCAGGATAAGGTACATACAGGCTGCATGTGCATTTGGTAGTTACACATTTGAAAGGTGCCCATGAATTACTGTTAGGTGACATCTCTGCCAAACTGTATCCTGATGGCTAAAGGATGTCATCTCCTCAATACTGTGTGCACTGGTAGAAGTCTGTTTAGGCCAATACATGTTGTTTTACTTTGATGGTAAGAATAGATGAATATTTTAGAAATCATTGTGGTCATAATAATGAGAAAACAATACAACCATTTCTATCTGTATTAACTTCTATAATATTATATATATGGAAATGTGCAAGTAAAGAAGGAACCCTTGGGAGTAGAGAGGAAACATCTGAAAAATACTGTGGTTCAAGCAAATCTTAAAGTAACTTTTCAACCACGAAGCAAGCCATGTTAATGGACTCATAAGTCAAATGAAATGACAGTTTTCCATTATTGAGCTCAATTACTACATTATATACCAGTTTATGTGTAAAGATACATTGACAAATATTCTGCATGAGAAATTAATCAGCAGTACAAAAGAAGAAATATTTTGTTGAAAGATAGTGTCATTTTTAACTGATATTCTATGATTCAACATGCTGTTTTAAACTTTCTCTGGGATTTTTTTTTCTTGTGCTGCTTTTTTTTTTCTTTTTTTTTCCCACTTCGGAAAGAATGTTTGCATTCTTCATTACTGGATGGAGAGGATGCAAAGATATGAGGTATGTCCTTCCTTGAGTGTTTTAACTGGAGGCACGCATGTTTCCTGGTCTCTTAATTGAACATAATATGCCAATTAGGACACGCCTGCACTGGAAACAGATAAAAAGAATTAAGAAAGTAATGTTGCGTTGCATTTCTTCACAGACTTTGTGCAGAGCATCATCCTTAATCCTCCCTCACCATCTTTTGCTAAGTAGAATCTAGCACTAATTAGATAGTTCTGTATCTAGCCATGCCATATGAAAAGAGTAAAATGAGACAAACAATGACACACCTTGTGGAATAAGTAATTCCTAAACCATAAGAAAAGGGAGTGGAGGCTCTCCTTTTTAGGCAAAAAGGCTTGAATAAAATTTACGTGCTATGGGGGAAGTTATACTGGATACTGCTGGAAGTAGTAGGAAAAAGGAGTTTTGTCAAAGCAAGTATGTAACACATATTCTGCAATTCCTCTATTGATCATTAATTCTCCATTTGATGTAGGCTGAGCTATATCTGATGGAGTGGTGGTGGGAGGGTGGGCTAAGGTTAACATTTTATCTTCTTATGGCCAGTTCCGTTTCCTCTGTCACTGAATACTGTAAGTCCTTCCAAAGACTAAGCAAGGTGTTTTTCTCCCCCTACCCTCTCTAGGGTGAGATAAGTATGTGTGTGGTATTGATTATAGCTACATTAGACTATGGTTTCAGGTGTGTTTACTTATACTTTAGAACTATAACCCTGTTGTAGTTAAAGGGAGCTGGAGTGTCCATCAGGTTATATGGAAATGGACTAGATATTTTAGGGACTATAGTATTTATCACAGCAGTGCCCATATGATTTTATTTCTCTGTTTTCACTTTGCTGCTTCCAAGCAAATGGCAGTTGCAATAAAATGAAAAGAGAAAAGGTGGACAGAACTGATACTGTTAGTAAGAGAGGCCTGAATATATGTTTACGTTGCTTTCTGTTGTCACTGCTCTGAAATAGAGGGAAATAATACTGTGAGGATCTCCTGCATGTGGCATCAACATCTACAGTTTGCATTAAGTTTCTTACAGCAGCCAGACTACAAACTGCAGTTCACCCAGGGAACAGAATCATTTCCCCACCCCCATACTTGAACTGGAGATGGAAGGGAAGCTTTCTATGACTTTTTTATACCTTTGTTTTAGGTTAATTCTATTCATGGTGTGACCTAATTTGCATGAAGAACAGTTTTCCCTGAATCTATCAGTTGCATGGGAAAATGGATATTATTCATGCGAGTGGAGCTTAAACATCCTGAGACTGAAAAATGATTCTGTGCAACAAATAATACTTAACATGAGCACTTGAAGTCAATGGGAATTGGGAGTACTATGCTCCGTTTAGAATGTGAGTAGTGTTTCACGGGACTAGGACCTCATTTCATTTGTATCCACCAGAAGATAGAAAAACAGTTTGTATATCTTCATCTGTCATAGTCTGACAGACCTCAGTTGGGCTTTTGAAATTTTTTACTGCTTCATTATGATGGAGGGTGGCGCTATTAAATATGAAACTCTTTTCTAACTTAAAAATGTCTTCTCCCCTCCAAATCCATGGTCTGTATTTTACTTATTTGTTTAGAATGGGAAGTGAGATTGCTATTGCGTCTCAGCATCCATTTGGAAGTGTTTCAGATTTGGAGAAATGTTAGGCCATGACTTCTTTTTTTCCCCTTGATTTACTCAGATAAATAGCACAATGAAAAGAGATTTAAAAAAAAAATAAATTGAGTTTTCTTGTTTTGTTTTTAGAGTTTTGCTTTTTTTGGATGAATAAATCAGTTTATATCAGGCTTTAGAATGTAAATTATTCCTGTACCAAAGAGAATAAACTTTGACTAAAAAAATGTAAATTATTCCTGTACCAGAGGGTAAGCTTTGACTAAAAAAAAAAAAAAAAATTGTTTAGCAGCAGAAATAACTGTTGCTGCTGCTCAATGAACTAGAGTGAGAAGTTTACCTTTTTACATGTCCTGAAGTATTACAATTTATGAATATTATTTGAAATATTTTTATTTTTACAATAGTACTCAAAGACAAATCATGATCAGAGCTGCATTTTATTATAGAAATTAGTGGAAATACTAATCAATAGTATTTCTCATAACATGTTACATGATATATAGTCTTTGCTCATGTTGAGTTATTATGTCTCTTGGTAATATATCATTCAGTGAAGCTGTTTGCAGCTGTAAGTATCCGAATCTGAGGTTATGTGAAATTGTGATGAGAGGAGAGGGTGTAAGCTCCCAAGCTTTAGTCACCCAATGAATTGAGTGGTTGGCTGGCTCACAGGTATGCAGACTGAAGGGGACAGTTGTTAGCTATGACATGCACTTTATTTTTCTGTTGGCTTTGTAGTGTTTAGAGGAAAAAGGCAAAGTGCAAAGCAGCAGCTGGGGACTATGTGAATTTTAGCACTGTCATAAGGAGGACGGAGAAGGAAAAGTTATAGCCTTCTTAGTCTCTGTTTTTATTCTGTATTGTCCTCTCTGCTCCCTCATGTACCCAGTAAATCTATGTGCGTATAAATTAAAGTTGTAATATCTTAATCTGACAATTTCTTAAATCTGCATAGAAAACTGAAAAAAAAACCCCATTAATTTTACATATATATACATATGTCTCTGTACATTAATGTTGTATTTTTCATTAATAATGTGGTATTAGAAGTGAATATGAGCAACTGAACTCTCTTTTTCAAAGAAAGAGCCTACAATACCATGATCGGATATTTTAAACTCATTCTGTATGTGGCCGTTGAGGTATGTTTGTGTCAGATTATGCCAGCTGCACATAGAGAGTAATAGGTTTTATTCAGCATTGTTTGCATGCTGCTCAAAGGGAATAACTTTTATTCTGCTTTCTGGTTGTGTGTTTTGCTTTTAGCAAATCCGAATATAGTATCCCTCCAGAACTATTTTTTTGTTGTTGTTTTTTAAATAAATGAGAATCCATAAAAGCTAGGTTTTATTCATGTGCACGTTATGATGAGGCAGTGCTTAAAAAAAAACTTTGCTTTGTTTTGTTAATATTGCTCAGCCAAAAAACCCAATCTTAAAACCTACTTAGGGAGCTATAATATTTTTACATCATTTAAAAAACAAAACAAAACAAAACCTTTTTAATGACACATCTCCATATGTCTTTTGATTTGAAAGTGATGCTATAATGAATAAACATTTTTGTCAGGGGAATACATGGCAACGTAAAGATTGAAGATTCTTCAAGTCTGCTTTTTTAAAAATTTTACTAGAAAATGTGTGAAGACCTCTAGTAAGAACATATTATTCTGCCAGAGCAGTAGCTATAATAAAGTGTCATGGATCACATTTTTTTTTTTAAGAATTACAGTATATATAGTACAAGAAACATCTTGATAAAGTCTCTGCAAGAATAACCCTGAGATAAAGAGGTTAATTCTAACTAAAAGAAGTGAAATACGTGCCTGTTCACACTAATATAAAATTACACTGCAATGTTCACAAAATGTTTTTGTTTCCAAATCTCATCTGAGCACTAACAATAAACAAATGTATTCACCAAGACTTTTGCAAGATTTCCAAATCAGGTTTTGTTCTGAGATTTGGAATGAAAACAAACTGAAAATCTCTGTGAAGGAAAAGCATTATGGCTTTCTGTCATGTATCAAAGCATTTTGTTTAAGTGTTTTCCCCTTCTGTAACAATTTTATTTTGAAAGGGTAAGTGTTGTGATATATGAAAAGGGTTGTAGAGCAATGAAAAGTTTTAACAGTAAACACCGAAACAAGAAACAGATGGCTTTACTCTTTCTCCTTAGAAAGAAATAAAACATATTAAAACCTGAGAAATTTCTCATTTATACTTTTCAAAATGAAATCCAAGTGAATTGACCTAACAATTCTAACAAATTCAAAGAAGTATTAATTACTGCTTCTCTTATGTAAGATTTGCCAAATCATTGCTTTCTGTATCTTACAGTTTGTTGTAATATTCCTGGTCCTTACTATATCATACAGCAATACAATATGCTCTACTTTCCCAAGCATTCCAGAAGGGACCTGGGTTTAGAGAAAGGGCCTGGTCTGACCTGCCTGCGGACTGACACAGTGGCAGAGATGAATTGGAACCAATTGTGTGATGGCGTGCAATGTTACAGGCTGTGGAATATCCAACATGCAACATAGTATTTCACACATATTTTAAGTCAGATTCACCTGAAAATGTACTTGCTTGAAGATGTTGAATCACTGAGGGAACTAGTGATTTTAAAAACTTGTTTTATGTTTATGAAGCTTGCCGAGCTAAATCCATTGCCATTAGCATTGAAGATTGCATATTGAGACTGTTTTTAGTACCACTCAGTAGAACAGAGTGGAGAGACTTCTGTGAACTTCAGTAGACTTTGAATTAGACCCTTTTATCACGAAAGCATTTCAGAAATAAAAACAAAGTAAATGAGAAGATATATTCCTGTGAATCAGAGAGTTTATTGTTATCCTCATTAACCAAAAAAGATCTGAGGACAGCAACTTGGAAGTGGTATTTGCTATGTTCAGTACAGTAAACCCCCACAGTTCCTAGTGAAGTCAATGAAGATAACATCAGAGTAAATTAGCCTAAGGATTTGTAGGTCTTAGCTAGCATTGATGTAACTGATGACTTGCTGCCATTTCTGTAAGACAACAGAAAATGCTCAGTTGCGGGTGTCACATAACAAGGATTGCAACTATGCTTCAGTGTTTAAACCATCTTTGAGAAATGGTGTGAAATACCGTTTCTTAAAACTTATCGTACAAATGGGAAGAAATCATGCATTTTATTTCTATTGTTTGGGTGAACTGAAGTTCACTAGGATTAACACTATATTCGTAGTTAATCTTCATAGTCCTTATTACATCGATTTATTTTTTAACATTATTGTTTCAGAGAGAAAGTTTGGTGGTTTTGCCTAGGGGACCTGGATCCCAGTCCTTGTGTCAATGAATGCTTGATTTAAAATTTATATATAAAAAAAAATCTATATCTTTGATCTTTATGTTCCCAGGTAAGAGTCCAAACAGGTCTTAAAGCTAGGGCATAGGCTAATTCCCCTGTTTTCCCTAATGATTTTATGTTCCCTGGAAAGCAGAGAGGTGTGAGCAGAGAGAGTATGTCTCAGACTTTGTAACTCAGTGAGAGCACTCAGTTTAGAAGTGTGGATCTGTGTCTCCTTGGGCAGGGAAGGACTGTGGTAATCCACGGCCTGAATTGTATGTCTAGCAATTTAATAGATAGATGAAAAAGACAGTGTTTGTGTGACACTTCATCCTCAATCCCAAGTCCTAAAGGCAGAACACAGGAAGAGTTTAGGTGCCTTCATGCTCAAAATTATCTGTGTTCAGGCTGTGGCTAGAGATAGTTATTGAAGCTGCTACAAAACTATTAATAGCAATTTAGGTCACAATGACTCTTAACATCAAATTGCATTTTTAAACATAAGATTTACTTTACAGGTGATCAGCAAAGTCCACTTAGTCCTTTTCTGTCAGTTTTGTTTTCTCTTGAAAGAGCTTAAAGTATCTTAGGTACAAAATAATGAATTATACAAACTAAGTGGACATGAGGTAATGGAAATCTTTGAATACTTGACTGGTATTCTGCAGTCAGCTCTGCACAGCTCTGCTGTGTGCTTGACAGGAGGATTTGCATGGACTGCATCAGAAGAGTCTTCTAATGAAGTTAGCATCTCTACAGATATGCAGAAGATCTTGACTGACTGAAATCTTGTCTCAAGAGTACAGAGTGGAAATAATCCATGAGCTGCAAAAATGAACTAGATAGTGTTCATAGAACCCCTGTGCTTTTAATTACTTTTCAGTTGTTCTTTATAAGATTTTATTGGGGGGAGGAATACTTTTTTAATAGGTAAAATTCATATACAGCCCTAAGAGAGGATGATTAAGAAATTGTAAGTCATAGCCTTGATTTATTTCTGTAAGTGAAAAATGTATGCAACTTTTAAAGTATTCTATCAGATAATCTCCTAAACTTAATTTTTGTGAAATTATTTTAAAATTTTATGCCAATAAATCTTGCTCTATATTGTTGGCAGAATAGGTATTGTACTGAAGTATTTTAAGCTACATTTTTGTAATCCTTTATGGAGTGAGGGAAAACTGCGGAAACAGTATCATAACATTAGCTTTGAACTCGCTTTTACAGTGACTAATGGAGAAACCGGTGTTTGAGTATCTTCTTTTGCATGGGTGGAGGGGGAACCTTTTCTCATTCTAGAGGAGCATCATCAAATTTTTTTCTTGTTAAGCAGTAGTGCAAAACGATGTCTAAACAACATATAATACAGTCCTATGTGATATTTAAAACAAATGAGAAATATTGCAGCAGGAAAAGTTGCCTGTTACTTTTTAAGATAGCATTCTGATGGGATATCAGATATTTGAAGTTAGAGACAGCTTCTCAGGAAACACATGCTTTTTGTACATTCAGGGAATGCTATTTTACCCTGCTAGCAGCTGCTCTTCTGGTTCTATCAAGTTCTACTGGAGGACTAGAGGTAGTCAGCTTGTGATCCATTGGGACATAAACAGTCTTCATCGCAGATTAGCTATTGTAGTTCACTGACCACAACTGTCACCCAGAGGAAATTGTTTAACACAGTGTAAATATTTGGTGTGCTCTCCATATAGCTGAGTGATTCTTTATTTCTGTGCATAAGCTTAGTTTGTATGAACAGTAAAACACTTTAAAAAAAAAGTTTTCACACAGTGGTGATGGTGGTTAAAGTCTTGTCAGACATGTTTGGGGCTGTACTTTGGCAGAAAGGCATCCTGGTAATTGTGAATTCTGAGCAACACTGCAGATGCAGTACATGTATTTATTTGAATAACTTTCATACCAAGTCCTTAGGGCTACTTTTAAATCTTTTTCCTGAGATTTACCCTGAGATTTAAGAAGTTATACCCAGATACAGTGACACTGTATCAGCTACATCTGCTAAGCATATTTAGTTGGTTTTGCCCCCAGTAGAATCTGAAGAAAACCTCACTGACTTCATTCCATATGTCTATTGTTACTCTAATGCTTCCTGGATAACCACAGGAATTGAATAAAGAGAATCAGAGAAACTCAAGAATAGCTGCAGCAATTCTGATCTCATTTTAAAATGATTTTGCAATTACTGTTGAAGAATAAGTCATTCAGCACTATTGGTTTTCTACTGCTGTGAGGCACTCTGATGCTGTTGTTTTGATGTGAGTTTGGATTGTTCATGCAGTGCTGGAGTGCTCAGAGGAGTGACTGAAGCTGTGATAGGGAGAGCCCTGAAGTATTGGTATGGCTAACATCATAGCGCCCTTTCTAGAGCATGCTTTTCATGATAATTGCAAACCACAGTCACTTTGGAGTTGATGGTGCTACTCTAAAGCTATTCACCCCTCGTTGTCATTCTTGTTTCTCTGAGGAGAGTTGAGATGTGTCATACGCTGGTTCTTTAAAACAGCAGATTCCAAGTGGGGATTACAGTCTGAATGAAAGGTTTGCACAGCGCTGTGCACAACAGCACATGGGCTGGAAGCCTCATGTCCCTCAGCTAGGAATGGTCGAGAGAATTTTGGCTTCTTTAAAAGCAAGCCCCCCCACCCACTTCTCATTGTGTTTTGATTGTACACTTATCTAACTTTGGAAACAACAGCCCTGTGTTCAAAAGAAGACCTTTTGGGGTTATAGCCCCCACCCTACTCCTGCATGTGTTACAACCAGTAAAACAAAGACTTTGATTTCCATTGGCCAGTCATACATAGAGATTTATATTTAAAATTGAATTTCAGTTTGTTTGGTTTTTTTTCTCTTCCCCTTTTAATCAACAGGTTAGAGCTGGAAGAGGAGATAAATGAAAATATTTCAGATAGTATCTAATGGCTTTTCATGTGTCCAACTCAAACTAATTTTAAACCTCAGACATTGATTCCTTAAAGGCATTAAAGGAGGAGGCAAAGACTATAAACTGGTTGTTTCTTTAAGGAAAGGGAAACAACCAAAGAAAAAATCCCCAACAAGCCATCCTTGAGGGAAGTAAATCATTATGAAACGAACATGACCAAGGATCTGGTCTTACTATCAAGATTTCTTATGATCTGACCTACTCAACTTTTATGAAATGGTTCAGATGCTTCTGTTGCATGATTGAACTTTTTGTTGTTTTTTTCTTTCCTGAGAGATTGTGCTCTCCCCCACTGTTCCAGGTGGAACAGCTTCCAACCCCCCACTCTTCACCCCACCATCCCCTTTGAAACAGTTTCTAAGAAACCCAAACAAATTTCTTTTTCATTCATTCTCCTCTGCTTCTGTTTGAAACAGTTTTTATATATTAATATTCAGGTTGTTTCAGGGGGAAATTCCATGTTACACCTGCGATAGTTTAATGCATTCTGCTTCCAGATGGGTTAATTTCACTGCCGGTCATACTTGGAAAGTACTATTTTCTCCCTTTCCGTGGATCTGGTATTTATGTTTTTATCTGTCACTCAATGAGGCAAGCAACAGGCCTCACAGAAGGATAAAGAATCCATGCCTGGCAACTGCACCTCCTTATTTTTGTAGAAGCAAACTATTAAGTTGCTTCTAGCCATAATGCGTGATTCTGTTTTCAGCATGTTTCACTTTGTCAAGTGTTTCATTACCAGAATGTGAATGTGAGGGCTAAAACAAATTAGTGTTGCCATTAATTTAGCTACTACTTAAAAATAGAAGTGAGAATTGTAGTAAATTCTTGATGCAGTCTCCTTTTTCATGAACTCCTGCGTTTATAAATGTCTTTGTTATTCAAAAAAGTAACACTAGGAAGAACTATTGACATGTATTTTAAAAGTTACAGTTTTCCTGATCCTTGGAATCAGGATCCTTGGACCACAGCAGTAATGTGGTCCTGCCAATATATAACTTCTACTCTCTTCTGGAAAGAATAAATATAATAGACTGTTTAGGAAGAGTATATGAATATATATAAAGTATTTATTTTTAAAAGTCTTAATAAAAATAGCAAATATTAACATTATTGTATATTTTGATGTATTTGCACACATTAAGATGGCTTGGAAAATAGTAAACAAGAAAGCATAAGACCTGAAATGATAAGACAGCAGGACAGCATGAAAGAAGTGAAATCTTTAGTTTTTCAAAGCTATTAAAATTCATGTTTATTTAGCACAGAAAATATGACTAATTTGTACATCCAATAACTTTAAAATATATTTTTTAATAATTTCCTGATGAATTATCATTTAAAATACAGGTACAGGTCAAATGACCTGATTTCACATATGTTGCATTACTGTTATGTTGCTTTTCAGAGTTCAGGGAATTCAATTCCACCTAGAGGTAAATAATGCCAGTGGCAGACATTGTGGACCACATTCATCCTGTACGTAATTCTTTTGAAGTGTATGTATTATACCACAAGGAACCCAATGCCTTGAAGGTATTTCTTAATAAAATATATTTTAGGGGCAGCTTTGCTGGTACAACAAAAATGCTATGAAGTAAAATATGTTATGTTTACACCTATTAATCCTTATAGAGATATTATAGGAATATTCTGTTTTCTTTGAACAGGAAGTACTACATTTTTCCCTCCCCAGAACTATAGCTTTTTTCATTTTAAGTCATTGCTGACCTACTAGAAAGATAACATTCAGATATTAGAAGGTGATCACTGAAGTAATTTTTACTAGAAATTCTTTAACAGCATGGATGACTGAAATAGGGTGGATGTACTTGTGGTTTTGCCTGCTGTTCTCAGAACAGCAGTTCACCGAGATATTTTTCTGCCTGTGAGAGCCTTTATTCAGATGCCCTTGTATGTATAAACATGTGTGTATAAACAATGGTTTATTGCACCATTTGTGCTATCAGGACCACTTGATATAAATGTATCATGCTGTGTAGATTGTGCCTACTTAGCTGGTTGGTTAAGGCTACAGCAGGTACTGACTTTAAAAGAACAGTGTAAACTGTTTTCTTATTCAATTTTTGTGGAATGTGAATGTGGTAACAGATTTTAATATCTTTGTAAATAGACAAGTATAATGTGTCAGTTTCAAACATCTTGGAAAAACAGAAGCTAGCCTAACCTTCAATATGCCTTAAGCATGCAATCCTCCAGTCTGGTTAGGAAAAGTTTGATGGAAGACATTGTTTATGTTATTGCTAAGTGATGGTGTTAAAAATACAGAGTTTTCCTTAGGGATGATGTTGCGTGTGCTTTTATATAAAGATCTTGTTTACTCCTAGAGGAAACCATTTTCTTTCAGAAACCAAAGTTGATCAATAAAGATGGATTAGCATGATTGAAAATCCCATTCTGACTTAATGGGAGTGCAGCTGCATTATAACACTTCATAAATCAATCTGTTAAAATTGACCAAAGCCACCAGTCATTTCAGGCTACTGTGTGCCATTTTAACACAAGGCTGAAGAGATTGAGCCTGCCTTTAAGCTCCTTGTGAAACCAAGGCCTATAAAACCTTAACATTGTAGACTTAATAGCTTGTTTAACTAGTTGTAAATTGAAATGTCGTGGTAGATTACCTTGCCTAAAACATGTTTTTGCTGTCTGTAAAGGAAGTTGGAAGCCAAAACTTGTTGAGCTTCCCATCCTAACCACATCATTCCCCTTGAAAAATTACATTGGGAGGAAATGAGCAGCAATTAATGCAGAGAAAATGATTACCTGGTTAGGAAAAAGTATTGACACCAGCAGATGTTTTTGTTTACAGATTTTCACTGGTAAGTTACTGGAGAAGTAGACACCAAAAACACAGACTGTGAATACAGTCTGGTTCTGTAAACAGACTTACCCATTAGTGATGCCTGGCTATGAGACTTAAAAACTACTATCCTGACTCATCTAGCCCAGTGTGGCACGTGCAAAACTGCGTGAATGTTGAGGATGCCATTTAAATACTCTTTGGTACAATAATGTTTTTGTCAGTTTGTAATTCTTTCTAATTATTTGCTTTTTAGTTACTAATGAGTAATGAGATAGTAGAGTCAAAGGCAGATATATGGCAGCCTCAACATCTCATTCCTGAATGCTCAGCTTAAAGCCCTAGCCCATCACTTTCATATAAAAGTTAATAAAATTTTATCCTGTGCTTTATTCCCTCCATCTGACTTGCTTTGCCCAGGCATCTGCCAGAAGGAAAGGGTAAAGGAAATGTGTCTGCCTGCAAGTCATTTACGTGCAGCCACCTTCATTCATAATAATTACTTCTAGTGTGTGTGTGTATGTATTTATGTGTGTACATATGCATATATGAACACACATTACATAAATATTTTTGTGTTTAGTAAATAATTTTGAAGTAATTCCTATTTTTTTTGAAAAAAAAAAAAAAAATCTTGCCATTACCATGGCAAGATGCTCATCTTCAGAAAATTCATTTTGTATGAAGTTGTAAATAGATTTGGTGTTTATTGTTAGGTTAGCCCAATGTGACTTCTTACTGTCACATTCTGCTAATCAGTGATTTAAAAAAATGAATAATGAAAGGGATATAAGGACATCACTATAGTGTTTTTGTCTTCCTGAGTATGGGAGCCTTGGAAACTAACTTGTCTTTTTGTATTTGTCTGCTCACTAGAGAGTTCTTTTTGTGTCACCAAATAAAACAAATGCTACTAAGAGTTTTATAACGTACTTGTTTCTTAATATAGCTGGTGGTATGGTTTGAAACAGGTCTGGGAAAAAAAACTGAATAAAAAACTTCAGGAGAAAAGAGGCATTTTATTTTTTTTCAATTGTTTTCAAATGCTTGGCATCCTTTCAGATGATAATCCTATTTTTCATTGTTTCTTGACTGTCAGAAACTTGCAAAATGGCCTTAAGTCAATGAACTTCTGTGTATTACAATCTGAAAGGAGATAGAAGAATTCAGAAGAGTCTGATCACTGTGGGGGAAAAATCAGCTCCTCTTCTTTGATTTTTCTACTTACAACATATGCAACAGATGGCAAGATTTGACAAATAAAACCATGATGTATATGTTATCTGTTTATGAATTAGTTATGCCCGATTATTGCTCAATTTCCATGTAATTGTGCTCCAGTTAAGGCCCTTCTAATATCTACACATGAACAATTTATCAACAGAGGTAGCTTAATGTGGACAAGGACACTTACCTAGTGTGCATCTTCTGGGCTGTTCTGGATGGTGCGATGATACTTGCACAGCAGGCAACTTATGCTTTCACTGACCTTGGCAGTAGTGCAGGGATAATTCTGCTTCCACAAGAGTGAAGTTGGTATTAAACAATCTTCAGTCTATTAGGAATGAGTACGCTTGCCTTAGCCATCTGGAATGTGTATTTGTTTGTACATGTTTTACTGCCCTAGTGCAAGAAAACAAAAATTAAATCAGAACCCTCTCCATTGTAGGCTACCTTTTGTCTCTTCCCACACACAATATTTTCATATACTGATAAGTTCTACTATTTGTCTGTGATATTTGTTCTGAAATTCCAGTTCTGCTTGTTTGTTTGTTTTTTTTTTTCCACTGGGTTTTGAAAGTTTCCACCAGCTTAGTTTAAGGTCATATCTTGAGCTGCATTCTATTTCTTGGGCTCCATCTGTGCAAATCACCTCTAACCCTCTGGTTCAGGAAGACAATTTTAAAAATCTAGGTGTAGTCTGAAGTAACATTTTGTGAGTAGGAAAGCTGTACATAGTGTGAGGGGTGGCATTTGCTCGGTCAGTGTGCTTCATATCTGCTCCCCTCTCACCTACCTGGGGAATGCAGAAGGCTCTTTCTCTGAAACTGACTCTACCACAGGTTATCAACTCCAGAGAGTAAAGGGGATGCTTAGACCTGGTTATTCCTTCATAATGACTACTTTGAAATGATTAAATTTGAAACCACGTTAAATTAAGAATCATGGTATGCATTTTAAAATTGGGAAGAAAGCTTTTTTTTTAACCTGTCATTCTGTTATTTTGTTTTTCTTTGGGTTTTTTGTGTGTGTTTTAAAGTCACTTGAGACCTAATTATATGAAAGTACCATTTCTGCATCAGCTTATCTAATATGAGTATAATTTTCCATGTGATGGGGGAAACACTAACCTTTGCTACTACTTTCGAACTGCATGAGGTAAGACAGTGGGAGTTAGCAGGGAAAAATTGAAGGTGTTCATTAAAATGTTGAATTTTCAGAAGTGAAAGGTAAATATTTAATGCCAATGGAGCTGAAAAAACAGACTGAATATAGTCAAGTAGCTACTAAGTTTGTTATCCTGAGAAAAATACTCAGTATGCAGCACCTTCAATGAGTTTCAGTAACAGAATAAAAATAGAAACCTATCTTGAGGGTTACGTATGCTAATAATCGTAATGCAAAGGAATGGTTCATGCCTTACTGCCTAAGCGGCTAGATCCAAAGTTGGATTTAATGTGCTTTGGGTCACATTTTACCAGAACAACTACTGGAAGAAGTCTATTTCATTTTCACCTGACTTCTACAATATGGTCATAGCCCATTTAAGTACCTTTCTTCATTACTACTGTGACTGAAGTAAGATGTAACAGTTCTAGAGCATATGGTATTTCAAACATAAGTAGAACGTAATAGCAACTATTTGTAATAAAATCATTCTTTCGCAGGGATGAGAACATATTTTGTGTTTTTCACAAACTGATTTCCAGTTGTGGATAGCCTCCTATCCTCAGTGCATTCTTGCACTTTATAGACAGTATAAGGTGAGATTCGTAACCTGTATGGTACATAAAGCCTGTATTCTGTTTCCAGAATGGAGGGAGTATTGTACCACTGAACGTATTGAGGAAATTTGTATATGTAGCAAGAGAGTGCTTCCTTCCAACCTCATGCATAGCACAAACCAGTGGGAGGTTCTAAAAAATGGCAGTCATTAAAGTGTAAAATTCCAGATGAAGTAAGAAAAGTAGGATCAATGCCATCAGATAGCTGCTAAGTTTTAATTTAGTTCATTGTGAAAATTCAATTTCTTAGCTATTTTGCAGTGAAAGTGCAATAGAGGTTAAAAAGCATTTAGTAGAAAGACAGCAGTTATGAAAAAATAGAACTGGTTCAGAATATCAGTTTTAGCAGCTTTCGTAGGGTTTAGCATAAGTTATTTGATTTTGACATGGGAGATCATACAGGTAGTCACACAAGTTTCTCTTCTTACAGTGATTTAAAAAAATGTTGTAACTCTTTAGATTTTTTTCCTTCTTGCCTCGTAAGCTTATTCTACCCACCATGGCTTATTGGCTCCATTCCTTCATCCTCACCTTAACTCCAGCTAAACTGAGGAGATATGGGAGCGGCTGCTCCACTGGGGTATAACAGCATTCGTTACCTGGGGCAGTAGTTCCAGATGAATTTACATTGTATATAAAACTTCTAGGTCAGCAGAGCATCTATAAATTTATTAGGAGACAGGAGTCCTTACCTTATCAAAGGAAAAATAGCAATTGCCCCAGTGCAGAAGCCCCTGCTTTGCACTGTTGTATCAGGAGCTATGAAGGCAAGATACCATTCATTCATTCTATACATTTGCGGTTGTAGACAAGGTACCATTCCTGTTTCTTTGTTTAAGGCTGTTTTTTTATTACTGAAGGAAAACTCTGCACCTTATTCTAGTGTGTTACCATTTTTAATTTAACTGCCTGATAACATACTGCAGCATATACTGAACCTGCTTACAGCATCTTTATGCTGTTCATTCAAAATAGTGGTGTTTGCAGAACTACTAGCTTTGTAAAACACATGAGTTGTCATGAGAAATTTTTGAGATCCTAAGGAAAGTTATGTCTCCATCAGTTTTGTTTACAAGATCAACCTGATATTATATAGCTTGCAGTAAATGCGATAGAAACACATATATATGGAGGAAAAATGTTCCCTGAAATAATGTGTTTTTTACCCATTCCAAGCAGTTACCATATGTAAAAGCACAGCAGAAAAGTGCTTGGGAACAGTTCTGCTGATTCCAATTATTTATGGCTTAGCATCACTAACTTAGAAACTAATTTGTCCAGTAATGAACTCTCTCTGTTGCTGAGATAGATAACAAATGATATTATAATATTCAACAGCAGCTACTTGTTTCAGTATTTGAGGAAGTTGCTGTGAGTAGTGTTTGTCTCTGACATTATTTAAACTGATGAATATTACATATGGCTTGATCTTAGAGCAGTGGAACACAAGATCTGACAGGTTAAAATGCATTCCTTACAGCTGAAGACTAATAGAGGTTAAGGGGGTTTGTGTGTTGCAATTTTCTTCACACAACTGTAATATGGTAGTCAAGCTACAAATAGCATGTCTCTTAAAACAAATTGCTTGTGTGAGTAGTATTAGAATAGCACACAAATAAGAAGCCTAGGAAGCACCCTTTTTTCTTTCCTCTGTGTAGCAATACAGAAGCGCAAAAGATTGCAGACAGACCCATTTAAGTTCTTAATGAATATTGTATAAAAAGATAAAATCTAATTTTTATTTATTGTTAAATAGTTTTTTTCCCTCAGAGGGGAAAATCAGGAGTGCTCTTGTCTTTGTGAAGATCTCTGTACTAAACTTAGACCTGCGGTAATTTCACACTTTAACTTATTTTCTACTGTATCTTTCAATAAATATAACTGATGTGCATATGTAGTTTACCAAAAGAATCTAACACTTCAGTTCCAGTTACGAAGGGTCAACCTACAGTTAATTTCTTTATACCCTAAACAGTCAATTCTTTGTTATTTGTGGGTGGATTAACTGGTTTGTAGAGCAACCGTGCTGCAGATGCAGTGACATCAAGCTGCTCTGGTTTTGCCAGGCTGATTAGGTCACATTAAGCATTGTGCAAATGCAGCCATGGTGCTTTCAAGATCAAATTAAGTCTAGAATAGTCTTACTGCTTTAGCATGGCACAAGAACTGAGCTAATGAAACCTGCAAACCTGCAAATTTGCTTGCTTACACCTAGCCATTTCTACTGAGTAGCATACTTTAGTCTATTTTGGTGGAGTATACAGACACTTGAACGCCTCTGCTAGGGTGTGTCCAGTTATAACAGTTCTAAATCTCTGCAGTATACAGACACTTGAACGCCTCTGCTAGGGTGTGTCCAGTTATAACAGTTCTAAATCTCTGCCTTTGAGCTGAAAACACCAAAGGCAAGAGGGATCCATGCAAAATCTTTTGGTTTTCTTTTTTTCTTACTAGTCTTTTTTACTACAGTCCAGGGTATTCCAGTTCTTTAACACCCAAGTAATGAGGTAGTTATCTGGCAGGTCATTTAATTTTTTTTTTTTTTTTAGTTCTTTTGTATGTTGAATTTAAAATGTCTCTGTATAACCATGTAAATTAGTTTTATAATTCAATGCCCATACTTCCATACTAAGTATTCATAATATTGTAACTACAATAGTTTGACACATGTTTTTTGTTTATGCAAACTCTGTAATTTTTGTGTTAAACATGTTTTGCATATATTTAAGTATCGCTTGCAGCTACCACTCCTGGGATCACCATGTGGCTTAAGCTCATCTATCTTTCTGTCTGTAAAAGTGCAATTATCGGAAAGAAACACAAGTAAAATTTTCTGCAGATTTAAATTAGTGCAACTTTAGTCTGTGACTTGAAAACAAACATTATACTTTAGGAATAATAAAGGCAAAGAGGAAAGGGGAGATATTATGTACTTAAGAAGATTTTGAGCAATTTGGACTGGATCTAGAAAATGACTATGATGTGTAAACTTTTAGAGAATTTGGCACTAAATTCACATTCCCATATTAAACATCTCAGCCCCCTACACAATGTATAACATAAATGAATAAGAATGAATTCTACAACAATCAGCATGCAACAACAATGAGGCAGCTATTGAATCAGCTGATAAGAAATTCAAAAGATATTACTGAGACTTTAATATCAGACTCCTTTAGGAACCTGAATGCCTGATCTACAAGAAGCAAACACTTCTGTTAAGAGCTGCAGGTTGAACCCTTGGGGTTAGGCACTGTCAGTATTAGAATTGCCTCCCACCAAAACACAGCTGAAAGAATATTATATTTTTCAGTAGTTTAAGGGTTGTGCTATAGCTATGTGGGTTTCTAGGTCTTGGCTATGTAGACTTTTACGTGCAAGGTAGCTAATGTCTCATGTTTCCATGATGTACATTCCTGTACTGAGATCTATACACACAAAAGGATTTTCAGGTGAGTGAAGATCATATTTCTGAAAATATCAGTCTAAATAGAAATCCCCAATGCACTTCAGAAACTACATGCAAGGATATAAGCAATTGTTGTGGTATATATGGTACATGGCATGCTATCTGTGTTCATGCATATCGGAAGATGGTGGACATGGAAATACCGAGGGTTATCTATTTCTCTTCCTCCTCTTAGATTCCTTTTAAATTGAACCCTATGCTGCAATTTATAAAAATCAAGAAATCTTCAACACTTGATTCCTTAGAGCCTAAACAAAAGTTGGGTACTCTCTATGTAAAAAAATCAGCAACTCTTACTGAATGCTTTCCCCTTTCCTTCTCGACTAGATAGCACTTAGCCTTATTGTGCTAACATTTTGGGAGTGCCACAAAGTGTGTTTTGAAGAATTGTACCTTTAGTAGTTGTGATATAAATAAAAGGAGTGGCAGTGTTTTGTAATGAGGAACTTGTGTGTCTGCATTCCCCTTTCCATATTCCTTTAGAATGGAACTTAAATGCTAACTGTGAAAATAGGAAGTGCTGAGCAAGCACTAATTTTTTCCAGAAGTTGTTCTGTTCCAGAGGCCAATTAACAGAAATACAGTTTGAATTCAAAACCACCTATAGTCACAGAAAATAATTTTTCAGGTTGGAAACAGATTTAGATCTGTGTTGAATTGTTTCCAGAAATACAACCTGAAATGTCAAAATTTTAACTACAAGATTTGCGTCTACCGACAAAAGATCACAGACAAACTTTTTAGAAGTGGCTAATGTTTTGGGAGGTTCTGTTTAGGATATTGCCAGTAAACATAGTTTCTTTAGAGAGTACTAAATACTTGCTCTCTGAAAATTGCTTTCCCTTGTGCAATGTAACACAGATATCTCTTTGGATAAAACTTTGAGACTGATTTGCTCTGTATATTTAATGGTGCAAGTGTATCGTTCCTTCCTACACAGCAAAAAGAACAAAAGCAAAACAAACCCTCTAAAAATCCTCACTGAGTTCAACATTTCTTTCCAGAGAGCTCCTACATATTGACACTGTTATTTAGAATATGTTCCAAGGTACCTGTAGGCCAATGTGTTCAAAGATACTGAAACAATTTTATTAGGCAGGAAAGAAGTATCACAAAAATTATTGAGCAACAGTGCCTCTAAGAGGATTCATATGCAATAGATTTCCCCAAAAATATAGGCTCTGGGAGCAAATGCCTTATTTGTTGTGCAAGGTTCCTCTGTCCTACTCAGTCATGACATGTCATTTTTGACTAATGAATCTGCCAATTCATCTCCTTCAGCAGTAGTCATGATATATGCTATACACAAAACTGTGTTTCTGTTTTGTTTGTTTGGGCGATGTTCCTTGAGAATGATCAACGTGGCTATCACAAAGTAGACCTTTGAATCCTGGTAGAAATTGTAGTGACCAGATTACAATAGTGTAAATAACTTTACCGCAGCATAGCAGTGTACTGATACCAGGATACATCTCAAAATTTCTTCCCCTCCCTCCAGGTTTCTATTTCAGCAATTTTAAGGAGCACGGTCATGCTTAGCATGTCAAAATCCGGTCACTACTAATTACTGTGGTTGCAAATTCTAGCTTGACAGGTGGATGTCAAACCACATTCTTTGGTGTGCTATAGGCTACACAACAATCCCTTTTTGTAAGGAATCCACAGAATGATAGTGAGAGGATTATGCTGACTAAAGTCACTATTAACCTGGCACCAACTGTGTTTTAAAATGCAAGTAACAGCCTGAAAGCATAATTTAGGTTTTGGTGATGTACTAGTTTACTTATGAACTATTAGTTGTACATAAATACTGTGAATAAGAACCAAAAAGCCTACTGAGAGATTTTTTTTCAAATGTTACATGATACATATGCTTGTATAATTTGAGACTTAATACCTTTAAAGTATGTGCAATCTCAACTTGCACATAGTTTTGCAAATTAGTAACAGAACAAAGACACAACATTAAAGAACTTGCCTAAGACACAAAACCACCAAGAAAAGAATTTTACAAATTTACATTCCCCCCCCCCCCCCGCCCCGTTTATTAAAATGTTTCTGCTACATGAATTAATGAATATCCAACATTTAATATGCAGAGCAACTGCACTGTTGTTTGTGGAACAAGGTTTGGTTATCTGTGGTAGTGTGTGTGGCTCATAGAATCATAGAATTATAGAATCACCAAGGTTGGAAAAGACCTCTAAGATCATCAAGTCCAATCGTCAACTCAACACCACCATGCCTACTAAACCATGTCCCTAAGCGCCTCATCTACACGTCTTTTAAATATCTCCAGGGATGGTGACTCAACCACTTCCCTGGGCAGCCTGTTCCAAGGCCTGACCACTCTTTCAGTAAAGAATTTTTTCCTAATGTCCAACCTAAACCTCCCTTGGCACAACTTGAGGCCATTTCCTCTCGTCCTATCGCTAGTCACTTGGCAGAAGGGACCGACCCCCACCTCACTACAACCTCCTTTCAGGTAGTTGTAGAGCGCGATGAGGTCTCCCCTCAGCCTCCTCTTCTCCAGGCTAAACAACCCCAGTTCCCTCAGCCGCTCCTCATCAGACTTGTGCTCCAGGCCCTTCACCAGCTTCATTGCCCTTCTCTGGATATATCAGGATATAAAAAGTAACAAAAGGAATAAGAAAGCTAATTTAAAAGGTGATCATGTGTTACCTGTTTCTGATCATCAGAACCCCTTCCACATGGGGTACTGATGGGCCTGTCAGCTTTACAAATATCCATACTTTGGGTTACTGGGGTAAACATCCAAGCCTTGGCTTGTAGAGTTGTTATTCTATTAACATTTTTCTCGTGTATGGTTTCCATCTAGTTTATGAAATGCAAGACTGGAAAGTTTGATAAAGATAATGGTATTTCTCCTTGTTAATTGTGACATGATCGAGTATTTGTCTGCTTTTGGCATGAGAAAGAAGGATTGTATCTCTACTACTCGACTGTAAGCATGATAACACCATTGCTAGCTTTAACAAAGAAGTTGTCTGGCAAAGAACAAGTCCTTCTTCAGTAAAGAATGTTCGATGAATAGTTAGAGCAAGCAATATGCACATTTCATGGGAAGATAATCAGTGTAATATTGTGTTGGAAATTTAGTTACATGGCCACTTTTTCTCCTTCTCTCCGTTGAAAGTGGAGCTATGGAAAGCATGAGGTTTGATGTTGCCTTTTTTTTTTTTTTTGCAGTGGTTGTGACAAGGGATAATAGACATAGTACAAATATGACTGTACAGCTTTTAGAAGAAAGATTTTAATTTCAAATATGTGCTACTTATGTATCTTGAGGGTCTGTGTGTTGACTGCAGTTGTGTTGGAATGGGATGATGAAATGGGGCTGAGTATTTTGTTCTTATTGTCTACAGACACCACGAATTACCTCCAGATGCAGGGTACTAGTTACTAACTTTGACATTAAAGTCCTTCTATAAAGCATAAGAACTTTGTCATCTCATGTACAGTAGAAATGTACCAATCAAAAATTCCCTGTAAAGCTAATTTCCACTATGCTTTATGGAAGGTAATTATTGGGTAGAAGATGCATTACGGATGAGGGTATAAATAAACCAATACCTATAATAGTGCAGTTTGCTGTTTTACAGACTACATCAGCTGTTCCCACTCCCCAAAGACTGGCAATTCTCACCCCTTGATTCTAAAACTGTCCACATTAGCCACCTTTTTTGCACACTCCTCTGTTTTTTTTCTTGTGTCTAATGAAGCAAAAAGCAATCTGTGTTTTACCTTTTCCCTCCTATTTAATTACTTATACTGTTGATGAAATTTTTTCTCTTTCTACTTTCACCACTGTTCTCCTAAATCTCGTATTTCTGCAGGAAGACTTTGACACTCCATTGACATGCTGGCCTTTAATTTTCAGTCAAAGTACTTTCAGTGGTGAAATCCAGCTGAGGAAAAATGTTGAGTGTTCAGTGCTTTTATCATTTGCTCTTATCAGTTTGGCTCTGAAGACACCTTATGATGACCCTGCTTTGATTTGGTTGTATCGAGCTATAATTTTCAGACATATTTGTGTGTCAACATACATGGGCATCTGGGAATAGAACATAGAATCATAGAATCACTAAGGTTGGAAAAGACCTCTAAGGTCATCGAGTCCAACCGTCAACCCAACACCACCATNTGTCAACCAGGTCTTTCTCCTCTGGGCAGCTTTCCAGCCACTCTTCCCCAAGCCTGTAGCGTTGCCTGGGGTTGTTGTGGCCCAAGTGCAGGACCCAGCACTTGGCCTTGTTGAACCTCATGCAGTTGGCCTCGGCCCATTGATCCAGCCTGTCCAGGTCCCTCTGCAGTGCCTTCCTACCCTTGAGCAGATCTACAAAAATGTATCATACAACCCAAAAGCTTGTTTGAGAGTCTGATGTCTGTGGAGCTTACCTTTGATTGTGTGCCTGAGCTCTTTATGCCTCTTTCCATGCAGTATCCGCTGAAGAGAGAGACTCAGAGAAGACAGCATTCTGTTTGAAAGTGCCCTGAGTTAGTCGATAGGAAATAACTGAGGTGTCATGGAAATGTCCATCTACTAGAGGATTCACCACGTTGAGTTAATCACCTTAGCCCCATCTTTCAACACATGGATAGAGAAGAAGATGCATTCTTCTCTTTTTTCAGTAGTCAAATTATTAAAGCATGTGAATTCCTTTTGGGGAGTTCCAGGTTCCTCTCTCTGTCAAGCTCTGTTGTCCATATGATAAGTTGGTGATTGGAGTACTTATTTGGAGAAGGAAGATAAGGATTTCAGTGACTGCTTTAAATCACGTAATTGTAGATTAAGTAAGCTGAACTTGAGTCTTGGGCAATTGTAAAAACTATGTTGAGTACATATCTACATAGATAAGTGTTTAAGTATTTTTCAGAGTTTGGAGCTGCATGATAAAGCATGGCAGGATCTCTTATCTGGTTGTCTTTTGAAGTTCCTGATTTTCTACATTTTTATAATGGTGATATATGAAACTGATTTTGGAAAGCATATATGTATATCTAGTTTGGCAAGATGTTTTGCTTTTTATTTCAGAATATATCTTGGTCATAGAGATGTGAATTTATTCTTCAAATCTGTTGCTATTCTTTTGGAAATTAGAGTAGATATAGATAGGAAATCTTTACTTCTGAGGTAGTTCACTAATTTTTACAATTTATGGGCAGCATAATATAAGTCTTAAGTCAGTGTGACAGCATCATCAATGATTATCATTGTCAAAGATATCATCAAAAAGAATCATGATATCTCAAGACATTATTATGCCTGTATTGACCAGGGACAAGTTGGTTTTTTGTTGTTTTGGACGGTGGAGAAGCCCTAAGTTGGTGTTGAAATTTGCCATATGTAACTGACAGCTTAAGGAGTAGGAAGGTCCACCCAATTTTCATGTACTTGAACTCACATAAGGTACATTCTTCAAAGAATCGATCATTTTGTTCCAAAACTTCATCTGTGGTCATCAGTGTACATGAGATACACCTGATATGCCAGGTAGCTGTGTTGTCATTCAGAGATATAGCAACAGCTGGAGAAATGGGCCCACAAGGATCTCGTGAAGTCCAATGACATGCAATACCAAGTCCTGCAACTGGGCAAGATCAACCCCATGCACCAGGACAGGCTGGGTGCTGACCAGCTGGAAAGCTTTGCAGAGAAGAAGTTGGGAGTCCCGGCAGACAAGAAGTTTAACATGAACCAGCAATGTGCCCTTGTGGCAAAGAAGGCCAAAAGCCTCCTTAGCTCTATTAGGCAGAACATTGCCAGTGGATTGAGGGAGGAGATCCTTCCTTCTACTCAACACTGGTGTGACACATCTGGAATGCTGTGTCCAGGTCTGTGTTCCCCAATACGAAGGAGACATGGACGTACTGGAGTGAGTGCAGCAAAGGACAGCAGAGATGATGAGCAGGTTGGAGCAGCTGTCATACAAGGAGAGGCTGAGAGAGTTGGAATTGTTTAGCCTGCAGAAAAGGTGGGTCAGGAGTACCTTATCAAGATGTATAAATACCTGATTAGAGACTCAGACTCTTCTCAGTGGTATCCTGTGAAAGGACAAGAGGCAGTGGGCATGAATTGAAACACAGGAAATCCTACTTAAAACACAAGAAACTGTTTTATTGTGAGAGTGGTCAAACACTGGAACAGTTTAAGCAAAGATTGTGAAATCTCCATTCCTTGGAAATATTCAAAACCTGACTGGACATGGCCCTGAGCAACTTGCAGTAGGTGACCATGCTCTGAGCAGGTGGGTTGGACTAGATGACCTATAGAGATGACTTCCTACTTCAGCAATTCTGTGATTCTGTGAATGTATGCACTGTAATTGCTGCCTGGACTAAGACTGTTCTTTAAACTTTGCGTTTTAAAAATTTGCGCATTGGCTGAGAGATATATTCACTGAGACTCGGTATGAATGGAGCTCAAGCCTGTTTTACAGGTCCTTCTGACTGAAAATTTCAAACTGAAAGCTAAAAAGTAGCAGTTAACCATGAGAGCGTTAAGGTATAACCCATACGGGTGTGGGTATTTTTATGGTGTCAGTTTGGTGCATACCTTGACCACTGTCTTAGTGTTTAATCCCGGATGGCATTAACTTCCATTCTGTGTTTGTCCACTTTTTGTTGACTGTTCTATCTTAACTATAAGTATTACAGGGCACAAAATATTTCTTGTTTGTATAATGCCTCGTATTTTCAGACCTCAGTCTTTTGGTCCTGTCTGTGTTCCCTTCATGCAGATAATCATCAATATGTTCAAACCTCTTCTGCTTTTCTGTATAGTTATGAGGCCATTTACATAGAAGGTGTGTAAACTTTTATATATATGTCCATCAATTTGGATGTGCTTTTGTTATTATCTTGTCCCTAAGAGGTTCTGTGCTTCTGTAAGTGTTAATCCACACCAGTGCTATGAACTGATTTAGGAGACTATAGGGCTTGCTTTGTTTTATGAGATTAAATACTGTCTTGCTACAAGACAGAGGTTGTGCTTCTTAGTATGTATAGACCTAAATACGTACAATTTTGAGGGGAGAAAAAAAATCTATGATGGTTAGGAAACTTCTGAGGTTCTGAGCAGTTTACTTACCATATTTGTATAAGAATTTAAAATGCTAACTTTTAATTCCAAATAACTCCTGCCAATGTGACAATTAGCAGTAGCTGTGAGAATATCACTACCAACATTTTTCTTTGAAAAAGAAAAAAAACACTAACCCCCACACTGCCAAAAAAAAGCCCAAACCCCTCCACCATCACAAACTAAACCAACCAACCAAACAGAAAAAAACCATGTCAAAATGAAATTTGTTTCATTGCAGTTAATGGTACCAATACTGAGTACTCAAAATCCTGCATTTGCAGAGTATGGAAAGGAATGTCATGCTTCTGTAATAATGTATAACTCACGATGGTAGTTTTTTTCACTGCTCTGCTATGTCTAAGATCTCGCACATATACAGACAAATACACAGAGACTCAAACCAGGAATACTAGCACAATTACAAAACACGCTGGAACATGCACACAGTTACAAGAGTAACTTGGCGTGCCTGTCTCATAATTATCTGATTGTTGCTTCTTCAGCAGTTAAGTCCCTGGTGTGAGACTGACAGCTTCAAGATCCATGTGTAAAACTCTGGAATGTTTACTGCTACTAATAGGGATTGCTGGTTTTGGCTTTTTTCCCCCACTTTTTTTCAGGTTTTTAGGCTTCTTTCAGGGTAAGTTATCATATCTGGAGAGCAATATTTTGAGTTGCAGGTAATTGTGAGAAGCTATGTCTTTGAAAATAAAATGTTTGCAAATTCACAATTTGGTAGGTGTGAATTTGTTCTTTTCCACACACAGCTCCAAAGCAAGATGTGGGTAGATTTTCCAGTTGTGGGTATGTATTCAAAATTTGACTAGTGTGCACATATGCTGTGTACATGTACACATAATTTTTGGCGAACTGTGTTTCTAAACCAGGATAAAAATATAAAGAAAGAAAGAAAGAAAGAAACAAACAAACAAACAAAACAGAAAAAGTGAAGTTCTCCTTAGTTAAAATTTCTCAATTAATACTACTATTTTACAATAAGAGATTTATGCCTACTCCTCAGGCTTGATGCCAGTAAGAATCTTTCCATGTCAGTGGACTTCAGGACTAATTTGCTGTGATTATCAGGGAATTACTTTGTCAGACTTCCTGTTCACTTTTGCAAGGACAGACCTGTTAATTCCAACTCATTTACTTTATGTGGAATGAAAGGTAAATTCAACAAAAGTGGTCATAAGCCTCAAGCTTTTACTAGTAACAGCTGATGTTAGTTCTACATACTGTACTCATAGGATAAAACATCACAACTGTGCTTTAAAAATGTCAGAAGCTCAATTCATCAAACAAGGGCATTATTGCACTACAGCAAAAGAAATGCTTATAGCCAAGTGCACACTGAGTTTTTCAGCCAAGAGATGCAGCAGAAACATTAAATCAGAAAGTTGTCTTGACAAAGCATCTTCTACAGACATCAACACAATAGGACAAAGTGCTCCCTTAGAATTTTGAAGGCATTGGTACATAGAAGGAAAACCAAGTGCATGAAGTACGTTTCAGATTAAAACCAGAGGTTATGAAACAGATAAAACATTTAAGAGCACAGATTTAAGTTCTTGCCATGTTTAGAATTGCACGTGACACAAGAGAAATTCAAGCTGAAATGGGAACGAATTATTATTTAAGTAAAGTCAGCTCTTTTTAAGTTGACTATAATTATTCATCTAAGTAGCCCTTTAAAATGATGATACTGTGCAATACTGGTATCCAGTATCATCTGAATAGAACTTTCCCATATATTATAATGCATCTTTTTAAAATAAAAATACTTATTAAAAAAAATTATATCTCAGTTATATTATTATGCAGTTTTTAATGAAATCTATTTTATATATTAATGTATGTGTATTATTTGTGTGATCTGGAATATTTATTTTGAATTTGATTTAGAACTTCAGTGGTCGGTTGCTTGTTTCAAATACTGAGATAGAAAGTTGGAGAAAGAGGGACCGAGTGCATTCAATTTAGTACTTAGCTTTTGAAAGTGTTTACTGTCAGTGGTATATTTCCCCCATACTAAAATGGATAAACAGACATCCGTGTTTTATAATTGCAGTAGTAATGGCTTGAGTTGACAAATTAATCAGATACTTTAGCTTTAACACATAAATCAAGGAAGTTCTTAATTTAAAGGTTTAATTTTAATACAGATTAATAACTGTAAATAAAAAATTTGAATTTAAAATTAAATTAAAATATTGGTTATGTGCCATATTTTTATTTTTATGGTTATTGCAGTCTTCAAAATTGTGTGTACAATCATGACCACAATCAAATATTTTTCATTGAAATCTAATACACAGCAGAATTAATTCATCTGTGTTCTGTTTAGCTGAAGTTAAACCCATCTGCAGTCAAGGAATACATGTTTCAGTAAACAAATTACTTAATCCTTGTGTACATTTTTGGTTTTTATTTTTGTTTGTTTAGGCAAAATAAAAATTGCTCTATTTCTGCAGTGATTTTTTTTCTTCTAAATTGTCATCATATTATCATAGAATCATAGAATAGTTTGGGTTGGAAGGCAACTTTAAAGGTCACCTAGTCCAACCCCCCTGCAATGAGCAGGGACATCTTCAACTAGATCAGGTTGCTCAGAGCCCTGTCCAGCCAGACCTTGAATGTTGCCAAGGATGGGGCATCTACCACCTCTCTGAGCAACCTGTTCCAGTGTTTCACCACCCTCACTGTAAAAAATTTCTTCCTTATGTCTAGCCTAAAGATGTGATGCACATGGGGGAAAAAAGCAAATAGGAATCTTCATTCTAAAGCAAATGGGGCTGAGCCATATTAGCAGAAAAGCTGGACAAAGATTTTGTGTATATTTCAGTCATTAAGTCAGGGATAAATTGGGAGAATGTAGGGAGAAGTTCAGAAAGGTGATGGTGATATTTTTTTCCATGTGACATCCTTGATGGATGGTTTAAACAGCCTATTCTATGTGGTATTCTATTAAACAACCCATTCTATGTGGTAACTAAAAGCCCTCCTGAAAGCATGGCCAGCTTAGAGCAATTTGTTCATGGTGTTTTCCAGTCAAGTTTCAAGCATATCCAGTGACGGAGATTTCACAGCCTGTCCAGTAACAGCTTCCAATATTTGACTACCCTCATTGTGACTTGTTTTTTCTACTATTTAATTGAAATTTACCTTGCTCCAACTTTTGTCCTTTGCTTCTTGTCTTTTTTCTGTGCATCTTCAAGAGGAGTCTGTCTCCATCTTCTTCATATTTTCCCATTGGGTAGTTGAAGGCTGCAATGAGATCTGCCCTTGATCTTCTCTTTTTAAGATCAGACAAACCAAAGTCTTTAAGTCTCTCCTCTTGTATCACATGTTTCAGTCCCCTAACCATTTTGGTGCCTCTTCTGAGACAAAGCAGTAAATGAATGTCTGTCTTGCAGTAAGGAGCTCCAAACTATGCACATACACCCTCCTATAACATGCTGAGTAATGGGGAACTATCACTTCTCTCAACCTGCTGTTGATGCTTTTAGTGGTATTGCCAGGTATGCGATTGTCTTTCTTTGCCACAAGGATATACTGCTACTCCTGCTCAACTTGTCCAGCAGGACCCAACCCTCTAGGTCCTNATATAAGTTATAAAATATAAATAATGTTGTTAGTATTTTTCCTTTCAGATGTTGATCTTTTACTTATGATGGTATTAGTAATACCGCCTATATGAGTGCTTCTCTATAATCTTAAAAAACTTTTAAAATAAAAGCATATTTTAGCAATTGATAGAGAGAGGATTATAGAGTTTTAATAATTCCAAAGTAGTCTGAATAGGGATCTTATAATACCATGGGCATGAGTATATGTATACTGGCTGTACCATGAGCAGTGTCAGCGTATGCAAATCATGAAAATCAGAAGAAAGTACTGGAGTAAAAAAAACCTCAACAGAAGGAGCATTTCAATAAATGATTTTCAATAAATGATTCTCCGTATCATAGGAAAGTCTTTAGAAAAGTAGTTCTAAATCTCTAGCTTATATCTTACCTCCACTACCTGTTTATATCAATCTTTGTGGAAGACATAGCCTACTAATGTTTTCTTTATAGTGTGATTTAAATTAGAGAAAACCTGAATAAATTGCTTCCAGTTTTGCTTTGGTCTCAGGAGCNAGGCAAAATAAAAATTGCTCTATTTCTGCAGTGATTTTTTTTCTTCTAAATTGTCATCATATTATCATAGAATCATAGAATAGTTTGGGTTGGAAGGCAACTTTAAAGGTCACCTAGTCCAACCCCCCTGCAATGAGCAGGGACATCTTCAACTAGATCAGGTTGCTCTGAGCCCTGTCCAGCCAGACCTTGAATGTTGCCAAGGATGGGGCATCTACCACCTCTCTGAGCAACCTGTTCCAGTGTTTCACCACCCTCACTGTAAAAAATTTCTTCCTTATGTCTAGCCTAAAGATGTGATGCACATGGGGGAAAAAAGCAAATAGGAATCTTCATTCTAAAGCAAATGGGGCTGAGCCATATTAGCAGAAAAGCTGGACAAAGATTTTGTGTATATTTCAGTCATTAAGTCAGGGATAAATTGGGAGAATGTAGGGAGAAGTTCAGAAAGGTGATGGTGATATTTTTTTCCATGTGACATCCTTGATGGATGGTTTAAACAGCCTATTCTATGTGGTATTCTATTAAACAACCCATTCTATGTGGTAACTAAAAGCCCTCCTGAAAGCATGGCCAGCTTAGAGCAATTTGTTCATGGTGTTTTCCAGTCAAGTTTCAAGCATATCCAGTGACGGAGATTTCACAGCCTGTCCAGTAACAGCTTCCAATATTTGACTACCCTCATTGTGACTTGTTTTTTCTACTATTTAATTGAAATTTACCTTGCTCCAACTTTTGTCCTTTGCTTCTTGTCTTTTTTCTGTGCATCTTCAAGAGGAGTCTGTCTCCATCTTCTTCATATTTTCCCATTGGGTAGTTGAAGGCTGCAATGAGATCTGCCCTTGATCTTCTCTTTTTAAGATCAGACAAACCAAAGTCTTTAAGTCTCTCCTCTTGTATCACATGTTTCAGTCCCCTAACCATTTTGGTGCCTCTTCTGAGACAAAGCAGTAAATGAATGTCTGTCTTGCAGTAAGGAGCTCCAAACTATGCACATACACCCTCCTATAACATGCTGAGTAATGGGGAACTATCACTTCTCTCAACCTGCTGTTGATGCTTTTAGTGGTATTGCCAGGTATGCGATTGTCTTTCTTTGCCACAAGGATATACTGCTACTCCTGCTCAACTTGTCCAGCAGGACCCAACCCTCTAGGTCCTTTTCTAAAAGTTAGGTGAATATGTCTTAAAAATAAAATGGAAAGAAGGTTAATATTCTAAGTAGAAATAGAATTTTATAGCTCAAACCAGCTGCTAGCATAACTGTATGTGGACAGGAAATTTCTATACTGTTGACCTTATCTGTAATGATGTATGCTTGTCTAATCATCCGTGATTGGAAATGTAATTGAAGTAGTAAAAAGTGCAGGAAAGGATAGAAATATGAATGAAGGAGTACAAAGCATATCTTACAGCTGGAGAAATGAGAGACCTGGAAAAAAACAGAGAAAAGGATAGTTGCAAGTGTTTGAATTGCAGGGGTTTGTCAGGCATCTTTGTGTAGTTTTGTGCTATATTAATTATCTTTTACCATTAGGTGGTAGTATAATAGCAGATATACTAAAAAATAATTAAAATAANCTGGTAAAGAATACCCTTTTTTTCTGTTACTGCATGAAAATAATATCACAACATTTAATTTTTCTTAGTCTAATATAATATTTAGCATTCACCTACAATAGACCCACATATTAGATTGGAGTAATACTTTTTTTCCTTTTGGATTTAGTCTGTTTCCTTACTTTTGACTTCAGACTAGATACAATCCTTTCACTGTAGTATTTTTTGGAAGCTCTCCACTCTGTCTCATGTCCATAAAGTGTTGTAGATTTGGGGTGAAGGGAAGAGTTGTTTATTACTGCTTTTCTTTCTTTTATTAGATGTCATGAATTGTATCACAGTCTTTTCCCTTTAGATGTTTCAATTACATAAGAACAAGATGCATTTAAAATGTTATTTCTGTGGCTTGGTTTTATTATAATCTAGGTTATTTATCATCTCAGCTCTGTGCACAAGTCATCTATTTTTAACTTCAGAAGCACTTTTCCTGATTTGTGATAATGTAGCTTTCGATTCTGTCCACATGCTTTTACATGATTCCAGGCTTCTAGTGGGGTTTTATATTTGAGTGCAATTAGTGAATGTTCTGGACTATAGCAGCTTGGTTTTGTCTTGCTTGATTATTAGCGCTTAGGTGGTGAATCACATTTTCTGTAGCAATGTACCCATCTTGTCTGATTTTATGAATCAGAATATACTACCTTGTTTACTTTGCTCCAATTTTCTACTTTTTTTTCCCCCTTAAGCAGTTTAAGCTTTTTGCTCATTTGTTTGCTTTATCAATTCAATTACTTGTGAAGTGCAGGAGCATATGTTATACACATTCTCATTCTTCTGAAGGTTTTGAGAGTCCTTACTTAACTCAGAATATTTCTTTCTGATCCATAGTTCGAATATGAGATGTGAAGCTGAAATGGTTATTTCTATGCCGTAACAAAGACAAATCAACATCTTAAGATGTTTCTATCATAGGAAACTCAGCTGCATTTTGTTCACTCCGTATCTTGAAACATTGAAAACAGCTAAGCAGGCTTTCTACCTCCATAAGAGAAGACTCGGGGAACAGCAAGCTTCTCAGGCTAAATACTAGCTTTATGTATTAAATGCATAATGTACACCTCCAAAGAAAGTGTTCAATAAATATAGAACTACCAGACTGGGTTCAGAACTCTAGCTGAAAATGATAATCTTGTTGTCGCGTTGCCCATTTGAAAAAAGAAAGAAACAAAGAAAGTAAGAAAAAGCACACCAGTTGTTATTATTAGAGGTATACTGCTAAATATTTGTCTGATGGAATGGAAAAAGATCCATGGAATGGATGGCATGGAAAAAGAAACAGTCAAAGAATTTGTTAAAAACTATTAAAAATATAGTTCTTGTTGAACAGCCAGGGAACCTTTGCCTGATAACACACAGGAATATTCTGACAAAGATGAAAATGCATGAAAAATCCGTGCTAATATATGTTATTTAACTTCCCTGAATTTTTTTTTTTTCTTTTAATGTAATTGCCCATTATCTATCTATACTGCTGGTAATCTAAGTACTTTGAGGATACCTTGAGTTTTGAACTGGAATGATGTAGTCTTTGTTACAAGATAACATCAGTTGTTTCTGAAATTAGGAGTTTTGTTATTCCAGAATATGTTCAGAAATAACTTATGCACACACTTTCAATTCTGTTCTATATGAACTGTTCTGTTCCCAGAATTTGACATGATCTAGTATTTCTGTCAGCTTTGGTCTTATCTCATCTAGTCCATTTACTGCCTTGGAAATCTTGAACTAGTTGTAATTCTTCAAACACTTCTAACATCAGTACTGTTACCATTTAATTAATATTCATTAAAAGTGTCGTTACTTTCTGATTTAGGCTCTTATTCTTCATGCTATCTCAAAAGTATAGCCACGCTGTGTAAAATTTCTTTTTTTTTTTTGTTACTGAAGTTTGCTGAATTCCTGTGTTTGTTTTTAGAATGTTTAAAAACATTCTCCCACCGCACCCCTAGCCCTAAATCTATATACTCAAAAGATGGAAGTACCTGCATGAAAGCATTTTGCAACCCATTAAACATTTTTCTTAGTTAAACTCTACTGTATGAGAACTGTCTCATAGCGTATGTTTCACCAATATACTTTCAAAAGATCATTTTCTGCAGGCCACATGCCAGACGTAAATTCTGGTTAGATCTGACTTGCTTAACCACACAATAAACTTTCATACATAATCTTATTTAACTGATCTGACCTGTTATCTCTTTTTATATAAATTTAGCTGTATAACTATCAGTTAAGGATTTTAAATGTTACTTTGCAGCATTTGCCCTGCCCCACATAGTAAACATAAATTGTGTTCATGCAACAATAATAGACTTTTCTTATCAACTGTATTCCCCCTGGAATTCTATTGTGAACTGTGTCCTTTGAAAGATGGTATGGTTAGATGATTTGGAAATCAATACATAGCTTGCTGCAGGCTGATTTAGTGTTTAGCATTATTTTGGTAGAATGTGTGTGACAAACTTCTTACCCTCTTACAGGTTTCTTCCTGTTTTGTGGCTCTTCAATTTGTCTTTTCTTTAAGGCTAAAGCAATCATGATTTACAAACTCTTTTTTTCTCCATTATCATATTTAAGCTAGNGAGTTTTGTTATTCCAGAATATGTTCAGAAATAACTTATGCACACACTTTCAATTCTGTTCTATATGAACTGTTCTGTTCCCAGAATTTGACATGATCTAGTATTTCTGTCAGCTTTGGTCTTATCTCATCTAGTCANTTGCTGAATTCCTGTGTTTGTTTTTAGAATGTTTAAAAACATTCTCCCACCGCACCCCTAGCCCTAAATCTATATACTCAAAAGATGGAAGTACCTGCATGAAAGCATTTTGCAACCCATTAAACATTTTTCTTAGTTAAACTCTACTGTATGAGAACTGTCTCATAGCGTATGTTTCACCAATATACTTTCAAAAGATCATTTTCTGCAGGCCACATGCCAGACGTAAATTCTGGTTAGATCTGACTTGCTTAACCACACAATAAACTTTCATACATAATCTTATTTAACTGATCTGACCTGTTATCTCTTTTTATATAAATTTAGCTGTATAACTATCAGTTAAGGATTTTAAATGTTACTTTGCAGCATTTGCCCTGCCCCACATAGTAAACATAAATTGTGTTCATGCAACAATAATAGACTTTTCTTATCAACTGTATTCCCCCTGGAATTCTATTGTGAACTGTGTCCTTTGAAAGATGGTATGGTTAGATGATTTGGAAATCAATACATAGCTTGCTGCAGGCTGATTTAGTGTTTAGCATTATTTTGGTAGAATGTGTGTGACAAACTTCTTACCCTCTTACAGGTTTCTTCCTGTTTTGTGGCTCTTCAATTTGTCTTTTCTTTAAGGCTAAAGCAATCATGATTTACAAACTCTTTTTTTCTCCATTATCATATTTAAGCTAGTCAAAATGTGGTTTTTTTTCACTCTTCAAATGAAAATGAGGTTTTTATAAAAGCAGAATGCTGGGAGTGATAAACTATGCAAGGCAAATTGAGTTAAAATTGTCAAAATGCATTCAGAGTGAAACAAATGAGGCTGTACAATTTTCTAGCAAGGCGTTTTGCTCAGAGAGATTGTGGAGTATCCCTCCTTGGAGATATTCAAAAGCCATCTGGACATGTTCCTGGGCAACCAGCTCTAGGTGCCCTTTCTTGAGCAGGGGGATAGGACAAGATGATCTCCAGAAGTCTCTTCCAACCTCAGCCAACCTCTGATTCTGTGATTTTTGCTTGCAGTTCTTTAATCACTACTAGGGGATAGAATATCAGGATGTTTCTTCATACTATCCATCTGTCTTACTGAGTGGTGAAAGAATCTGATTATTATCAGTTTTGAGTTCATATTTATATATATATATGTGTTGTTATACTTTGTATAATTTCATGTAAAGACATCATCTGAAAAGAGGAGAAACACAGCAGATTCCTAAATCCAAAATGCTAAAAATCTAGATATGTTAAATGCAGCTAATATGTTTTTGACAACACTCTTGGTAAAAATTTTGATTGTGACCTGATGCTGAATATCTTTGGAAACAATTATCACTCTTACAGTATAGCACATCATCATCAGCCTGGCTGTAACAGCTAGGTCAGTCCCCAGCGGCAGTTGCTTTTTTCTTACACTATGCACTTAGAAAGCAAAGGGATCACTCACCTAGAGGAATGGACTTTCAAACACATCTGCCTCTGCTTTCTTTTCACTATTGTAAATATATGCATTTGGCATATTAATGGTCTTGAATTTCACTTCTGAACACCTATTTCTTTAAATTTCTTTAATTCCACATGCTTTCTTGTGGATGAGTCAATTCATTACACAAAAACCATGAATTCATGTCTCACTTCACAAGCCACTTCACACCAATTTTACCTCAGTAGGTTTCCACTGGCCTTTGTGGAATTATTCTGAACGTACATAAATGTAAATGAGGATACAATCAGGCCTTGTGACTGAGTCTTGGTCTTGCAGAGTGAAACAATCTGCAAACTCAAGAATAATAATTATCCATTGTGGCTGCAGATTTGTAATGTCTCGGGTTTAAATAGGAAAGGATCAAACAGTCATTACACTATACTCTGATAAACCTGAAGGCACAGCAGTTACTGCAATCTGTCAGCATGATCCCCACTCAAACTGTCCTAGCAGGCTAGAGAATAAAAACGTTACATAAACTAAACAGTGAAAGATTCTACTGTCCTGTCCTGTGAAGGCTTTTTAGAAAAAAATCAATGGTTATACGAATAACTATTACATAGTTCACTTGCTCAAAAAGACCGCACATGAAGGCTTTTTACTGTATGCTTTGTGTAACGCTTAACATAGTGGGATTCTAATTCTACCTGAAAGCACAATAATACACTAGTATTTGTACTGTATATTATATAGGGATAGCACTTGTTCTGTATACTGTTAGCACTATATGTGAGTTTATATCCCTAGTGTTAAGTTTTTTCCCTATTTCCTTTAATGTGTATGTTTGATGAGATTTTTTTTTTTAATGTCTTCTCCATTTTCTTTTACCATAAGAATAGACACCAGGAAAATGCTAATAATTAAAAGGTGAGAAACAAACTTTGCCTGGAATGTGTGTAGAGCTTCTTGATGAATCAGGATCTGCTTTTATAAATATAATCCTTATGTTATGAGCTCCATTGCCAGTGAAAATCAATAGAAACAATTTCCATCTCCATTCATGATCCACTCTTCACTGGTTTCTCTTTCTTATTTTCTGGATCTATTTTATAAAAATGCCACAGGGCCCAGACAAAATGAAACAATCTATTTATTCATTTTTCCTCTCTGACTGAATTCATGGCACCCAATTTCTGTTTTTAATTTTAAATGTCTTTGTGGCACTTTGAGTATGCAACATAAAGAAAAAAAAAATACGTTCCTTCATGGTCTGAGAGATTCAGAATGTCAACAACTCATGCTCATCTTTTTGGTATAGATTTCAAGCTTTTGAGCTCTGGGTCATAAGAGTCAACAAAATGAGGTTAAGTCAGGGCCTGCATACTTATGAGGTTCAGAGAGTACATTTGTGTGACTCTGAAGGGAGATAAATGTGCTATTATGACAAATAGATGCAAGAATCTGCATTAGATGCAGATGTTTATGAGCTAACAGAACAGAAAAAGCTTGAAAATACATTGACAGGACTTGCTTGTAGGAGAATTCCTAAAATCCTACTAAGTATTTTGCATGGTTTAAAATGTTTCTGTATTTATTATTATTTATAAAAAACTTCTGGCTGCCTCATCTAGAAACCTTTTTTTTCTGACTACTTTCTCCTTTGCATTGTCAATTGGTGGTTGTATATTTTTCCTTGGAGGTTGTAGACTTTTTGAAATCAATATATTTAATAGAAAAATCAGCATCAAAACAACTTGAGGGAACAAGATGTCTCTGTGTGTGTGTGTATGTTTATATATATACAAAAGTTGCATGTATATTTAGATATTTGGCAGTAAAAAAAGACTGCTCACATGCTGAATCTGTCAACTGTCGTTTCCCACAAAGGAAGCTAAGAAGGCTAGAAATTTATTACCGTTCCATTATTTTCAATTGTCTTGTGTTTAAACACTAAAATGGCTGTGTTCTCCTCACCTAATATTTTTTTATTTATACAAGTTCCAACTGACTGTTTTTTTGGTGAGTCATCATGTTATCCAGGAACAGTGTGCTCTGGAGCAGAATTAACCTTAGTGATATGACTGTGGTGAAAATATGGAAGAATATAGAGTCTTGGACTTTAATGCGAAAGAATCTACCTGTGTTCAAGCACATAATTCCTGATCTCCATTGGAGGAGGTGTGTTGTCTTTAACACACAGGATTGCTAAATAGGGAAGAAGAAATCCAAATAAGGATCTGGTATCAAATGTAGAGGTTATGGAGCACATGCTTGGAGAATAAGCTTGGGTGATGCTATTTGCTGTAAAGTAAATTTAAATGATAGTAAGATACTTTGACTTTGGGTAAAGAAACCTTTTTTATTAGACAGTTGACTGTCCATTATAAAATTAAATTAATATGATGAAAAGCCTAAAATAACTTTTTAAAGTTATGCTAATAAAAAACTCCAAGCAGTTGAAATTGGTTTCATTCTTCTCAACAGAAAAAAACAATGAACATCAAGAAGAAACAACTCCATAGTTCAGACTTCTGCTTTGAGTGTATTTTCTGTGTTTATTTCAATATCTTTCAAAATGGAAAGTTCTCTCTGTAATCAATCAATTAAATGTACAGAGAAAATAATTGCCTCAGATTATGAGCGCCATGTTTTCTAGTTACAGAGAGAGTGCTAAATAACAGAGTTCACATCCTCTGGCAGTGTACTGTGGGGACAGTAAGTCACAAGCAGATTTCATTGACACCTCAGTGAGAAACATTGCACAGGCTATGACGTTTCCCACATTTCTGTGGGGATTCTTTACAGTAAGTGTCGACTTTTTATTGACAGTCACATCAAATGTATAATGGAAGTGTAAACCTACAGAGGTAAAAATGAGACTGTTCTTGAGACTCAGCGTTACCTAATCTGGATAAGAAATGAGTATTGGAATTCAACTCTAAGAAGGAAAAAAAAAAATTCTTCCCTTACATAGTCCTTTCACATATTTACCACAAACTAATGTCTATGTCTGCAGCTTCCTATTACATCAGGTGGGGTTCCCCCCGCTTTCCTAACAACTTACCTTTGTGGTTTTTTCCTGGTTGCATTTGGAAAAAAACAGCAATGAAAAAAGGGTTTGGCTCATAAGTTCACGTGTTAACAATTCGGGAATAGTGTTGTGTGAGTTCAGAGTACAAGTGTATGCCCCTCAGATGGAAGGGATGTGCCGCGCAGAAGAGGTAACATCTATTAGCAAGTTGAGGTAACACTGCCATGTAATGACATGTTAGACGAAAAAGCTTCCTATTTCCTTTGCCTCCTTCCTTCTCCGCGCCCTTTCTCTCTGGAGACCCTGGGTGAACAAACATGGCACAACATGCTGTTGTTCCTGCTGTGTACATGGCTAACCTCCTGCCCTAAAGTCTGTTAACTCCTGATAGTGACAAGCACAAGTGGAAGCTGGTGATTGACGACACTCAGCACCTGCCCCATCTGCTAGACAGATGGTTGCACATATGAATTTATTACTGCATTAGTAAAGGACTTGCTCTGTAGGTAGGGAGCTACAGATGACAAGGTGGGGAAAAGGTGAAGGGACAACATCTGCACCAAGACATACCATTGTATGCTTTTTCCTTTTTCTCCTGCCCCCACCTAATCCCACAGGTGCTCCATTTTTGTGGTATACTGTGTCTATTTTTTAGCAGTATGGGCTTTTTGGCTCTCCTTTTTTTTTTTTTTTTTTAATTTTATCAAGGTGCCCTATAATGCACTTCAGCTCTTTAATAAGGCTGCTTAAAGTAGAAAAAGCAGTCTCTCCTGTTCATTTTTACTTTATATCCTGCCTTTGTATTTGAGGAAAGGAGAAAAGTCTGAATGTTGAAAGTTGCTGGCACCTTTTTAGATTTTGTGTTACTTTTGAGATATGCAGATATTGTTTACTGAGAAAGGAAAGAAGAAAACTTGGCAGAAGGACTCAGGTCATGCCATAGGAAGTAAATGAAGCATTGTTTTTACTCCATGGGGCAATCCTTGAGCTGCTGGATCTGCATCTTAGTGGAACATTGCAAAACAGACACAGTAGGGGGTAAGAAACTAAGCTTTATATAACTCTAAATGATTTACGGATATGCAAAGCTGTAGATGCTATGCCCATTAATGAGATGTTTGCTATTTAAAATTCCTTCCTTTTATGAAGTTATGCCTTTGTGCATAGACATCCATGTTTTGTCCTCTTATTTATAATTTGTCTGCTGAAATAAATCAAGAAATGCAGATTTATAGTTCCCATTAAGTTTTTTAAGCATAATTGCTGTATTACAAAGAATTAGATTCCTTGGTGGGGGTGGCAGAATATTAAGGATGCAGTTTTCAGATAGGTTGGATTTCTGGTTCATATTTTCCATAAAATTTCATTACCATTTACTTAGCAAATGAGTGGCTAGATTTCTAAAAGTGCCCAAAACATTGGGGTTTGTGTTTTATTTTTGTGCTACTTAACTGAAAAAGTTCATCAATTATCATAGTTTTGGCTTGTTAGGTTACAGAATATTGTCAAAATACAAAAATCAGATAATGTGAGAAACAAACTTGCTAAATAGCTAGTAAGTGATAGTGATGGTTATTCAAGTAACATGTGACATGCTATATTTTTTTTTCCTGGTATACAAATGTTGCCTACTGGACAGAATAAAAAGCAACATTTATGCACAAAGGAGATGGATGTGTCCAACAAAGGTAACATCTCATGTCTGAAGAGCAGAGTGTTGTAAATAGAGCGAGTGTACTGATGTTCCTTTAAAAGGGAAAATTGTTCTTGCCGTTACTGCAAAAAAAAAAATTCTTTACTGAAAGCGTGGTCCGGCCTTGGAACAGGCTGCCCAGGGAAGTGGTGGAGTCACCATCCCTGGAGGTATTTAAAAGACGTGTAGATGATGCACTTAGGGACATGGTTTAGTGGGCATGGTGGTGTTGGGTTGACGGTTGGACTCGATGATCTTAGAGGTCTTTTCCAACCTTAGTGATTCTATGATTCTATGATTCTGTGATGCTGTTATTACATGCTGCTGATGGCAGCATGCAAATTTGCTAGATTGCAGGTCAACTGTGACCCTCCTCCAAGTAAGCATAACTCCATTGGTCAAGCAACTTCTGTGCAAGCCAGATTGTATAAGAAAGAAGTAGCTGCCAGCTCAAGGCTTGAGTTTTGCTGCCCACTTAGCTATGAGCAATATTATATATATGTAGAGTGTTGGTTTTCCTGTTCCCCTATTCTGCAATCTCCAAACCCATCCCCAGCCTGCCATTTCTGTGTTTAAAAAAAACATAGAAATGAATTTACAGATTGTAAATTATTGTTATTTTTTTAAAAAATATATATTTTGATTCATAAAGTACCACTGGAAAAGTGTAGATTTGAGACGTGTTATGCTTAATGACTCATCTGTAAAATCTGAAACTCTATAGGATTTCAATATAGTTTATGAAAGTAACAAAATACTGTGGTCCTATGAAAGACAAAGGCTGCTTTGTTTATATTTGTTTTACAGTTTCCTGGTAAATTAGCCATGATCTATTCAAAGCTTTTCTTTTAAGTACTGAACAAAAGAACTACAGCTCTATCTAAGGTCGGGTATGTTTTTCTGGTTCCAGATATGCTTCAGCATGTATTTGCCTGGCAGGGTGAGTTATTGATCTAACACACGAACAAAATCAGTCAGCAACATAATATTTGAACTGTTTCATTAAAGTGAAATAGCCTTAAGTATTCAGAGAGACATCTGATGATTAAGGCTTTTCAAACAAGTTGGGGAGTGTTCGTCGTATTCATTGATCTTGTAAGATGCAATACACAGAGTGGCTTTCTGTATAAATTAGGAGTCACTGCAGAACGTGCAGCTCTATTAGCAGAAGGGAAATTCTAGTCTTTTAGACTGATGTTTTCATCGTGCACCTAGAAATAATGTAACTGTGATAGCTATTGCATGGGGATAGATTTTCCACAGTAAACTAAGATATAAATGGACATATTAGATACAGATGTTAATACAGAAACTATTTTTGTTTGTTCTTAGCCATAGTGATATTAACATTTTAATATAGTTTAAGTAATGCCTGTAAAAATGAAAACTATTGGAAAAACATGTAATACATTTCACATCTGTATGTCTTGAAATTGGAATTGCTCTAGGTGCTAGTCAGTAGACAAAAACCCCTCAAATCAATAATCCCAAAATGAGTTCCTATTATTGCAGCTCAATATGAAAGAAAAAGAAACTTAAACAAAGGGAATTATGCAGTGTTTAGCTGAGCTTGGGTATACATGTGTTCAATCTCACCTTTTGTCTCAGAGCAAAACCTAGTTCTATCAAAGTGAGTTCAGAAACCTTTCTTCTCCTTATTTGCCTTTAGAGACTTTTTCTGTTGGGATGGTAAATGGATTTGACAGAAGAGAAGTAATTCAAAGCCCATTCACAGGTAGAATTGTTTTAGATTCTTACAAGGAGAAAACATCCCTCCATTTTCTTTATAGAAAAGCATTAAGAAAGGATAGCGTTAATCTATTTGGAGCAAGTTATCCATCCAGCTCTAAGATGACTGTCAGTTCTCACTGAAAATATGTTTAGCTGCATTAAGTAGTTGGTAGTGGGTTTTGTTTCTTTACAAGCAAGATGATATATTGATTATCTGAAACAAAATTTGAATAGAGGTGAAGGAAAATCATTATGATTTGGTGTGGCAAGGGACAGGCTTTATAGAAAAAGCTATTGCACAGTACTCATTGGCAACCATTGATTAATTATAAAACTGGTCACATCCACATCTATGACAATATCACTCTATAATTACTTCTGCAGACATAGAAAATAGCCCAAAGATTCCAGGAATCTGCAGGTAAATCTTGGTACTTCATACTTTGCAGCTGATGGACTACAAATCAGTTTATTATAAACTAAAGGATATTATAGATTTTATGTGGCAATTTAGTTTATTGCAGCTGTCAAAATACCTAGTTCATTCTGAGTCAAAGTTAGTCTACTTTTCAGTGTGTTATTTTTTCCATTAAACTTTAGCTTTAAAATTCTTTGAGGTTTTTGGACATTTTTAATATTCATTGACGGTTGCAGCATGCTGTTTCCAGAGATTTTTCTGTTTACAGTTATGCATGCATCAGTTGGACCTCAGTTTTCAATTTTGAAAAAAAAGGTCTATTAACAGGTTCAGTGCATTTAACTTTTAGTTTTTGTATGTGTGGAGTTATGCTTACAGAATTATGCTTATTTCTATGCTTAGTAATGCAGTTAATTCAATTACTTGATCTGGCACAGATCTGATTTTATCCTCATGCACACACATGCCTGTGTTTTTATGGGCCAAGCCTAAACTTGTTGGAGGATTGATTCACAGGGTTAATTAATGCAAAACCAAGAAACATTTTATTTATTGTCTTACCACAAATAGAAATGTTATGGTGACAGTAGCATATAAGTGCGTAGATGGTTTGTAACCATGACCTGAAAAAGTATCCAAAGCCCTTATTGGTAGATAAGAAAGAATGGTGCAGAGTCCAAAGTACACTTTTTAACAATAAAGCCTTAATGGTACAATGTAATTACTGTAGGATGTGCATGGCAGTGCCTTAGGTTTTTAACATTCTGTTGAGTAAGGTAACATTAGTACATAAGTACATTTAATTCTGAATAGTAAATCATAATGACTTGACCATGGTTTCAAAAAACCCAGTTGTGGAAAGATACCTGACTGAAGACAGCTCTTTAATCTAGTAGAATAAAGTTATATTGGTATATAGCGTTTCGAAACTTAAGGAAAATATATTCAAACAAGAAATAAAATGCTTTTCTCATCCAGAAGGTCAATTAATAATTGTAACTATTTGTTGAGAGACATACTAAAATCTCTGCCACTTGAAGTCTAACTCAAGATTTAAGTGCTTTTATTTACAAAAGTAGAAATGCTTTCTTCAGAATTGTTTCTCAAATGAAAAATCTTTAGGCTTTAAATTATTATTCTGATAATCTAGCACAATTTTTTTTGTGTTGTGTTTTTTTTTTTTTTTAAACAAGTAATTACTTGAAAACTCAAAGTGCTAGTTTATGGGAGAAAAAAATTGTAAATGAAGATTTAAAAGCCCATTCTGTTTTCTTTGCCAGGGCTAAGAACACTTTAGAATAGCTTTTTGTCTCACATACTTTCTTATTCTATGTCCTATAACCATACTCCAATATGTATATATTTTAATGTGTCTTATAAATTTTTATCCCTCCTCTCAACTCCTGCTCTCATCCATTTCTTCTTCATGCTGTCCTGTTTGAAATACTTCTTAGTAGGGTGAAGAAGTAGTCAGTATTTAAGCAATGAAAACGAGCAGAAATTTTTTACATGTGTGGGGTTTAGGACAAGCACCATTTCTGTTCCCAGTGAAAGACCGAGTATAAGCCGTCTGCCAAGAATAAATGTCATTTTTTTCTATTTTTATATTACGAAAGAAATACCATACTGAGTTCATTCTCAGTTTGATTGTCATGGTCTCTGAGATAGAGGCTTTGAGACTGGCCTCTCTTTGATCAGGTGTCTGGAGAAGGTATTTCAGACACTGCCATTCCTTTAAAATTCCTGACTTGGAATACTAGACCCTCATATATATAATATCAAACATGATGAGAGATCCTGATAGGAATAATGGAATCTGAACTATATTCCAGTCTGTGAATCTACTCCTGGGATTAAGTATAACAGTATCTGTCTTTTAGGTAGAGAGAAGCATGCCTTTTCCTTGAATTTATGTTGAGAGTTCTGTACCTCAAACATCGAAAGAAGTAAACCTTTGTTACTAAACAGATTATAAATTTGCTGATACTTAGAAATATTTCTGTAGTCTCACTTTCATGAGAATATACAGGCTTATACATAGTAAATGGGGTGGAAAAATTATTTTCGGGGACATGATAATAAACAACTTGTAGCTGACGAAAAGCACACATTTTTGGTGTTTTAGTTATAAACTGCAATACAATTAATTTTATTTTCTCTTATAGCAGAATAATTTGTACTATTTTTTTGTTGCTGATCATGCAACCTGCAATTTCTTTTCACATCTTTTAGCAAAAAAAATTATATCTGAGTAAATAAGTGGTAAAGCACGCTTTTTTCTTGAACATGTTTAAAAATAGATATAAACTTCAATAAATCAATATTTCATTGCTGAAATAAATTATATAAACTGCTGTTTAACTTGTGCAGAGTTTCAAAATATTTACATTTGCAAAATATAAGAACGTATAATATATTTCAAAGGTAATTATTACTACTTATTATTTTGAAATCAGGCTATTCATTGATGCGATAAAAATAGAAATGATAATCCTAAAACACTTCATAAACTTCTAGTTTTTGAATTCTTTTTTTGTTTTAAAAATAACTAAAAATTCAGTCTGTTACTGAAAACTTTAATCAGAGATGAAAATATCACTGAAATCTACTGAGACTGTTCTGTGCTTTTCAGATAATTTTACTTAGTATATACTATTTTCTTATATTAACAAAGCAACTATAAACAAAATGAACAAATGTATGCAGTAAATGAACAACTGTCCAGATACTGTAGAAAAGGTTCTCTGTTTTGTCATGGATTTTAATATGAAATCTTTGGAGCTACCAAGCTGTTCAGTAGATGACCGTCCCAAATAACTGGGTAGCATGAAGTTAAACCATCAACCAATTTCATTGAAGGGCCTATTATGATTAGTGGACCCATATTTATTGGGTGCAATTTGAAGGTATAATGTGGAATTTTAGAAAATCTTTTGGCAAAGCACAGATACATCAAACTTTAGTCCAGAGTACACAGACACCGATTTTAATGATAAAATGTACAGCTGTAAACTGCATTTATTAGAAGGATGTGGCAACTTAAGTTGCAGAGTTTAAACAAGTTGTAGTAAAGTTTGTTTTGATAGCAATATCTAACAAAATTGACCCTGTCAAGAAAGCTTGTGTCTACGCCTACTGCCTTAGGCTTGTATAGCTGTACTGCAGAAAAATATGTATAGCTACACTGTCATGGTAAATGATAAGATCTCCAAAATACGTCTACAGACTGTGTGACCACAAACTCAGGTTAAAGTCATTTTGTCATACACTTGTCTACAAAGAGCTGAGGGCAAAAACAAAGGTGAGCCAATTTGATGGAAAACCATGGCTTTCAGTTTATAACACTAATCTAATTTTTTAGAAATGCAATAATTTGCCAAGGTAGATGAGTATCATGACTGTTACCGTATCTGTCTGCCACATTCAATGAGAATGAATGATGCCTGTGAATATTTTTGGCTACCGTGCTGTTTGGATGCAAATTCAGTTAAATGCTGGTATTTAAACAATGTATCTCTATGTCTGTGCTTATATTTGTATTTTAGGATTTTTTTGATTGGTGTCTTTCTATTAAAATCATCTTATATATTTGTTGTACCTCCAGTGAAGTGGAAAGGAAGCATTATTATATAGTAGCATTGTGCCCAAATGAACTATGGAGTCTCACTTTATTTTTCCCTCCATCTAAAGCTCCTTGCAGAATTAATATAATGGCTAATATGTAGCCATTTTCTTTTGTATGGGGAGTTAGTTAGAGTATTTCTGGCAATAAAATAATTCTCACAACTGCAACATAATTTAACCATGCTTTTATCAATGTTTCTGAAAGATCATTTTTTTATTCTGTACTTGAAATTAAATTTAAAAGACAAAACAAGAAAACGAACACCATCTCTGTTTCCTCCCACTACACATTGAAAAGAACATATATGTTTACATGAATAAACAGTTATTTTTCTGCACTTGCTTGTAAAAACTCAATTCTTCTGTATATATGCACATACTGTAGTTTCACATGTGTAACTTGAGGATTATCTTGGCTAAACACTGAGTATAAGTAGCCACATGTGATTCTGTGGGTTATAAAAGTTGGTCCTTTTTCTTAAATGTAAACTTGAAAGTGCAACCAAAACACCTTTAAAAATACTGTTATTTAAGTGAGGTGAGGTTAATGTATGAAAACAAAATCAAAAAAAGCATCATGAACATATGCTTTTTGCAACTGCAATTTGCTATTTTTTAAATGAATTAGCTAAACCCTGATTTAAAAAAAAACAAAACAAAACAAAAAACCCAACCCACAGTAATGATAAAGCATAGCAAGATTCAGCAGCTAGAAACTAAAGTTGGCAGATGTGTCCTCTTTAATAGAGTAATTAGCCATTGAAATATATATAGTTAAAAGGAGCTTTATTTTAATGACCAACCATAATTTTGAAACAAAACTGTGTCTTTCTTTTAAATTATGCTTACTGAAACACTGCAATGTTATTGGGTATTAACAGGGGAAATTTTGCTATCATTGCTAATACTTTGATAAATGTGAAGTCCATTTCATGTAACAAAACTGTAGGTCAAAAATATACTTAATTATATATTACCCCATCTGGATGTATTTGCTTAGCAAAAGAATGAAAGATTTATTTTTCTGAAAAAAGTACAAAGTACTTTAACAAACTATGTAATGCCTAAATAAAAATTTACAAAAGGGTTCATCTGGTTTTTGGGGAGGTGGGCTGGGGGGGAGTTTGGGGAGGGCTACTGACTTGTTCTTTATCATTGCTTTACTGGAAAAAAAAAAAAAAGGAAATAAGTTTTAATTCTGAAAGCTTTCTTTTCTGACTCTTTGTCCTCCCGTTACTATCATGGATGAAGAGGCATAATCTCTCTCCTTGTTTCCAAAGCATTATTTGAGTAGCATAAGAGTATGAAACTACAATGAGTTATGGAAGATTTCTTATTTTGTGCCAGTATCTGATTAATTTTAAGGATCTCTACAAATTGATTCAGCTCAAACAAAAAAATAACTTTTATTTCTTTTGACACTCAAGATAAATTTGAAACTTTCTTAAAGTTAAAAAAAACCATATTTCTTTAATTATTTCTTTTTCTTCTCTTCCTGACTTGGATTGCAACAAGAAATTGAAAGAGGTAGTATATGAAAAACTATTCTAATGTTGTTTTATAAGCAAAACCTTTTCAGACTGAAATTCAATGCCATAGAATGGTCCTAATTCAGATGAAATTAAGGAGAGGATCATTCCAGCTTCTCAACTGTCTTTTTTGAAGACACTTGATCTTGTGGCCTGGTTATAGGAAAAATTCCTCCTTCAAACCACTTCAAATTGTTCTAAATAATTGTCATGCATTTAATTGGGAATGATTTTTCCCTACTCTCCAGCTCCTCAGTTAGTAGAAGGGTCTAAAAGGAGTCTCTGTTCCAATTACTGAACTCACTATTCATTTTCACTTCCAAATTATTAATGATCTATAGTCAGTCTGAGTTAGCCTTCTGTTTTTTTCTTCCATTCTTATTTTCCAGCTAGTGCAAGTCATAGAGCTTAACCATTTTATATAAACTTTTACTGATGTTGCTCTGAATTTTCTTATTTTCTGCAATCTCAAATTAACAGAAAGAATGCTCTTCATATCTGTGTGCACTAAATATATAAGAAGGTTGTACATATTCATGAATTGCCCCAGTGTCCCACTAAAAATATAGGGATAGGTACAAAGAGACATTTAGGCAACAGCATAGCTCCTTAACTTTTTCTGTAGCTTGTTGCAGAGGAAGCTCACTGTACATTAAGTATAGAAGAAGTTTCCCCAAAAGGGGATCATTACAATCCAATGCTAGTAGCAGAAATTGTGCTTGAATTACTGAGATTAGGGAGACACAAGATTGAGGTGCTTTTCTCCAATAAGTGTTTGTAGGCATGAGTACCTTCTTTAAGTTAGTTGTTCAAGAGGCAACTGTCATGTGCATTTTTTATTACTTGTAAAATATGGTCTAAGGAGAAGCTGCTTCTATCTCCTATTATCACATCCAGAATACTGATGACGTGAGTTGGCTTTCTTTTTCTGTCTTTGTGGCTTTGAAATAACCCTTTCATCCTTGGGGGCGTCACTAGCAGGCTGGTTACAGAGTAAACTTATATGGAATAGTGTCATTTCTTCTGCTGCAACATTTCTATGTGGCTGAGAATAAATGAGAAAAATGTGATTGAGAACTGGAGCTATATCACATGTTGCTGTAGCTCAAGGTGCTTGCTGTGAGGGCAAAAAAAAGGCTTGGGCTTAAAACCCAGTTTTAATATGTATTTTATTATTTTTCATAAGCCTAAGAATATCTTCAATAGTAAGCTATAAAGCCATACATTTATTCCCATGAGGGCCAGGGAGAGGAAAACAATTAATATTATTTTACGTAATACAGAACATTAATCAGGAAGGAATATGAGTATGTGCACAAACGCTAAGTTCAGAAAGCTGAAGACTGGAAAGTAGGGTAATATTTTGAGCAGAGGATGTAACTGAATGTGGTTTTCCAGTGTTATTAATAAGCATTAAAAACACTGAATTGTAAAGTGAAATGTGCACAACTCCACCATCACTTTCTTTAGCTGTAGATGTGCTCTGAAAATGCCTTGATCATGCATTGTTGTAGCTATAGCTAATATATGAAACGTATAGATTAAACCTCAGCTAGACTTCAAGCTGTTTATCCTGAGGCCTGTCTGTTTATGAACAGAAGCAGATCTTAAGACAATTATGGAAATTATGTTCTTGACTGCTTGAGTACCTACTGACTTCTTAGGCTAGTTAAGAGCCAAGCAAGAGGTTTTTTAGAGTTTATGTTTTAAAGCTAAGTTTTTAAAAATGTGGGTGTGTATGAAAGACAACCAGAGTTTCTTTGTATGGTTTATTTACTTAAATGCTCTTATATTCTGAAAACTGTCCTGTCTGGTATTTACTACCCTACTTTTCCATCCAGACTGTGCATTTATTTATACAAGTGATTCAGTACCTTTCTAGATAGCTTTCAGATTGTTCATGAAAACCTTTAAAGCAGAAAGGATATAAAATGTCCTAGTAATTATGTGATTATTTAGGGTGTGTTGGTACAAATGTTAAAAAAGTAGATGGGAGAATTTTAAGTGAAGACCTAAATTTTCAGCATAGACACATGAGTTGTTTTTCGGTACCAATTTCAACATTGAGCCTGTTTTGTTTGCTTTTTATCTGCATAAAATAGTATTTTAATCCTTGTGATATTTATTTGATGAACTCAACCTGTCAAACAATTTAGTCAGAAGAACCAAAGTGAACAGATATTAATACATTGACTGTGCTATTAGTAATACCTAGTTGGAAAATAGTCATGAAACATCCCAGTTTTCTGACAACCTAAGAGATCTTTTTAATCTCTCTCTATTTTAAGTTCTCTCAATGTGTTAAATTACAATAATTATCCTTGTGTCCAGAATACTGGATATTAACCTCTTGTGGGAAAATTATTCCCCTAGAGGGGTTATTTTTATATTTCATTTAACTAGCTTTTTTGCTTGCCAGTATAAGGAAAGGAAACAGATGAATGGAGAATGTGTTATGATTTGATAAATAGGAAAATTTCTTCTGTGAGTAAAAGAAAATGAAAGTATAAATATGTAATCACTGATAATATCCCTATTCTTCATGGTGAAAACATTATGTAAGATAAATTCATAATTTAAACTAGTCTAAATATTCTGCATTCCAAATATTTATGTTAGTGATTAAACAATCTTAGTTTTGTTAGAATGGAATAAAGTTTTAAAAATGGTTCTTAGAATAACATTCTTATAAACTACTTCCTATTCCAATAGCTGCTCTACATGTTGAATTGAAAAGGTTTGTTTCATAGACTAAGGAATCCAGTTACTGGGCTATAAAGGCATGCCAAATCAAAGCTCACTCCACAGTAGAACTGAAAACCAAACTGGGATCTCTGGACTTAATGTTTGCTGCCATAACAGAAAGATGAAAATAGGAATTTTCTTTTTCTTTTTTTTTTTTTTTAATATGATTAACAGAAATTAGATCTATGGTTTCTGCTATTATTCACTGTGCCCTGAGTCCTAATACTGTAAAATGTTTTAGTACAAGTAATCATTTAGGCTAATATTTTCTAGGCAACCAAATATAATAAATAGTGCTTTATCTCAGCAAGTTTCATTGACACTTGTTTCTAGAATGAGTGTAATCTTCCCTTTGTTAAAGCAACCTAAATTACTTCAGTAATTCTTAGGATAGAGAGAAATGAGCAAAAAGTAATAGAAAGGGAAATTAGCTTCTTCTTCATAATACAGGAGCTTTATATATACACTAATGATATTTTTTGTGTATGCATTAGTATTCCCAAATGCAATGATACTGCAAACTACCTAATGAAAAGATACAAAGGATCACTATTCAGACAATTATTTATATCTGTTTGATCAAGTGAGATGGTTGTTCAGCAGCTGAAGGTCATGCGTGAGTATCCGTATTCTTCATACTTTCTCATAAGTTCATACAATAATTCATATTGGAGGTCTCTAGTCCAAACTCCTGCTCAAAGCAGAGTCAGCTATGAGGTCAGATCATGTTACTTAGGGCTTTATGCATTCTGGTCTTGAAAACCCTCAAGGATGGAGACTGCACAGTCTCTTTGTACAGCCCTGCTTGACTGCCTACCCTTGACAGTAGGGCAGGCTGAAAAGTTTCTACTTATATCCAGATGGATTTTGTCTTGTTTCAAATTCTGGCCATTATCTCTTATCCTCCCTCCATGCCTGTAAGCATCCTGATTCTACTGTTTTCATGACCTCCTCATAAGTACTTGGGGGCTGCTGTTAGGCACCACTGAAGATGTCTCTTTTCCAGCTCCCTCAGCCTCTTCTCACAGGGCAAGTGCCCCAAGCTTGAACTCAATCCAGTTTGTCAGTGTCTCTTGTATTGAGCGGGAGGTCCAAAACTAGACATTTGACTCCAGTCTTACAAGTCCTGAGAAGAGGTGGTAATCACTCCCATGGACCTCCTCGACATGCTTCTCTTAGTACAGATCAGGATGCTCTTGCCCTTCTTTGCTGTCAGGACACACTGCTGGCTTGTGCGCAGCTTGCCATCTATGAGCACTTGTAGGTCCTTCTCAGCAAAGCTGCTCCAAAGCTGGTCAGGTCCCAGCCTGTATCACCCCAGGGACTCTTCTTTCCCAACTGTAGTACTTCGCATTTGTTCATCTTGAATTTCATAAGTTACCTGTTGGCCAGTTCCTCCAGCCTGTCCAGATCCCTCTGGATGGCCGTCCTGCCCTCAAGCATATGAATTGGTCCCTTAGTTTGATTTCATCTGCAAACTTGAGGAGAGTGCACTCCGTTCACGTCCTCCATGTTACTGATAAAAATGTTAAACAGGACAAGTCCCACGGGAGACCCTTTTAGTACTCCACTCATTGCTGGTGTGCAGGTGGAGTACAACCTGCTGAACGCTACCCTCTTTGCCCAATCATCCAACCAGGTTTTCTACCCATCTGAATGTCCACCCATCCAGATCATAACATCTCAACTTGCATACAAAAATAATGTGGGAAGCAATGTTGAAAGGTCTTCTAAAGTTGAGGTAAATTACCTCCACTGCTTTTCTCTTATCCACAAACTGTCCTTTTATCATAGAAGGCAATCAGGTTGGTTGGGTGTGATTTACCTGGAGTAAATCCATGCTGACTATTCCCAAATATGATCTTCTCCTTCGTATGCTGAGAAAATTATTCCAGGAGGTCTCTCTGCCTTATTTTCACAGCAACCAAAGTGAGGACTGTGATTCTCAGGGTGATCATTTGGCCTTTTTAGAAGACGGGTGTAACATTTTCCCTTCTCTAGTTATTGACTTGTATGGGTTGAGTTCGCTCATGAAAGCCCTGAATAAATCCTCATCCCTTGCTGATAAATCTTCTCCTCCTTGTCCCTGTCTGTAAGCGCAAAGGATTTGTAGATGAAAAGTGAGGCAAAGAAGGCATTGAGTACCTCAGCCTCACTGTTATGGTTTAACCCAGGTAGGCAGTTGGGCACCACACAGTCACTAGCTTACTCCCTCCACAGTGGGAAGGGAGAGAAAATCAGAAGGGTAAAAGTGCAAAAACTCATGGGTTGAGATAAAGACAGTTTAATAGGTAAAGCAGGAGCTGCATGCACAAGAAAATCAAAAGAAGGAATTAATTCATTACTTGCTGAGCACAATGCCATATGGGATAGAATAACCCTTTGGTCAGTTGGGGTCAGCTGTCCCAGCTGTGTCCCCTCCCAACTTCTTGTGCACCCCAGCCCATTCGCTTGGCAGGGCAGCGTGAGAAGCAGAAAGGGCCTTGGTGCTGTGTGAACACTGCTCAGTAATAACTAAAACATCTTTGTGTTATCAACACTATTTTGGTCACAAATCGAAAACATAGCTATACGATACAAGCTATTATGAAAAAAAATTGACTCTATTCCAGCCCAAACCAGTATGGTCACCAAGTCACCCACCCCATTTACTACTGGGCCCATGTTTTCTTTGTGTACCCTTTTGCTAGTAATGTAGCAGGGAGGCTGTTCTCATCGCCCTTGATGTCCTGTGCAAGTCTTAACTCCAGTTGAACTTTGGCTTTCCTGATACTTCCTCTACATGGTTGGGTACCGTTTGTAAATTTCCCCTTTTTGTGTTCGTATAACTTGTGACTTTGATTAATTTCTGAAAATAAAAGTAGAAATATATTTATGGTTCTAACTATGCCATGTAATAACAAATTTCTATATTAAGAATTACATCTGTTCAATGAGAAGAAATAATAAATTGGTTTAGAAGAGATCTGAAAGATCTGCTTATGTTATTGAAGAATATTTCAGTAGTACCCAGAAATGGGAGCTATGAATGTAACTTCAATTTTATGCTTTGCTCTTCCCCTCTTCAAGTACTTTTAAGGTACAAGTATAAAACAACAGGAGATCAAAGAAAGTTGTAGTTAAGCACTTAAACTAGAATATTTCACAGTGGATTAGATATTCACTGACTATGTGAAATTTGTTTGTGATGTATAAAAAAATATGACTGTTAAGCTATATAGACTACTGGAAGTCCATTTTTTACTTTTGTTACCTTACTACTTCCATTATTTGCTTCTTTGCACAATGTAGGAAGTAGACCACCTCCCCAGAATATCTCATTAACCTTAAAACTTTGTGACATTCATAGTGTTTGATTCCAGTTACTTTTTCAACACTCACTCTCCTCCTCCCCTTGCATCCTCTTACTTAAAAGTGAGGATGACTGCTCATTTTGCCCCTGCCCCCCCCACCCCGGAAGAATATAACTTATTTATATGGTAGCCAAATATCTGAGGATTATGTTGTTAATTCTGACATTCAAACATGACATTCTGAGATGTTGTAAGTGTTCCAAAAAGATTAAGTCAAACCTGCAGAATCTCTGGATTACTCCTGTCTCAAATATGCTCATTTTTTCAGTGGCAAAGAATTGCAGAAGTTATTTGAAATCAAATGTCTAGACTTTGTCAGATAAAACTGATCACAGAAATCCTATTCTGGTTATTTTCATTAATCCATTATTACAGTTTATCCAATGGGGAGATGCCAAAATATCTTGCTAATAATGAAACCCACAGTAGAAAACAATTGCACTGAGTTAAAAAGCCACCATTTAAGCAAGAATGAAAATGAAAAGACTCCAGGATTCTAGCTTAAAAGTCTAAAAATAATGAATCCACAAACTGTGTTCTGAAATATTCACTAAACAGGAAAACTGAAACTCAAATGCCATAGATGCTGACTGAAGCTGGCAAGCTGCACAGTTTGAAAAATTCCGTATCTTTTCACACCTGAATAATGATGTAAAATGCCTTAGGTAATGATACTTTACATCTAGTCTGAATTATATGATATGCAAAAAATAAGAAAATAGAGTCTTAAACCTTAAAGTATCCTTGTGAATTTTCTCCCATGGAGAATACAAAATTGAAATTAAAACTTGTGAGTAAGCATTTTTTTCCTGAAGTAATCAACATTTCAAACTGTCAGTGGGAAAACTAAAAGGAATTAAGTGGTTAATATAGAAATTTGTCTTCTATTGTCTTATCTAGAGGTTAATAGATTGGAACAGCGGTATCTGTGGTGCCTAGAATGATAATGCTTCATATTTCAGATTTTTAAGGTCTGTAGTATGCATTGATTACAGCCTATGAAAAAATATGTAGCTTCAAACACCCTAAATTTGCCCTGTTTAGATCTTTACTCCAACTGTATAAACCATTTGGAGCAGACTTGTTTTGCACAGTTCTCAGAAAGCAAATTCATTACTAGGATTCAGAATACTGAAGGCTAAGTAATAGTCGTTGTGCATGGAATAATGCTAATCAATGATGACACCGATGTTCATGATATTAAAATGTAGTATTAAGTTCTATAGGACTTAATCTTAGTAGGAGAACATACTGCACCAAACATTGCACAAAATAAAAAGGAATTCCTACTCTGTAAAGCAAGTGTGCGATGTTTTCATAGCCCCTTTCCATAATCCAGTATTGTCTGATTGGAATTTGTTAGTTCACTGGATTCCTGTTTTTACAAAGCAGAAGTCAGTTCAGCCAGTTTAGTCAGTAAGGAAGAAGACAAAGATTCAGGTGTCACAGTATTATTATTATTATTTATTAAACAACTATTTTATCAATAATATGGCTAATAATTCTATAATTGCAGTTATTAAAATGTATAAATCATCAAAGCCAATAGTAACTTATTTTTCATATTTCACACCAAAATACAAACAATCTGGCAAAATGGCTTATGATGTCAGGAAACCACACCTGGATTAGGTATCTTCTCAAATTATATCTCTTGCATATCCTTATATTAAGTCAATTCAGGAACCATTTATTTCTGTAAACAGATGTTTCCTTCTGGATATTTTGGGGTGCCCTTGCCTTACTGATGAACTACAAACATGTGCATGTGTTGCCATTAATCATATATATGGTTTTGGAAATTTAACCAAACAGTATTTTTTCTTACATACAGGCTAGACATATGTTTTTTATCTTTGCTATCTTTCAGCTTTCTAGATTGATTCTACTACTTGCATGAATTAAAAAAAAAACCAAACACAAAACAAAACAAACAAAAAAGCAACCCACAAACCAATAAACACAAACAAACAAACCCCTGAACAACAACAAAAAGAAAGACCACTTCGATGTGGTCATCAACATGAAGAGATAATACTTTGCCTCACCACTTCCTGTATACACAAAAAAGGAAGGGGACTATGACTGTAGGTGTCATTTACACTTTATTTAAAAATAACTTCACTCAAGGATCTAAAAGAAAAGTCAAGCATCAATGCAAACAACAAATTACAAACTTTGTCACATGGGAATAGAGCTTGCAGTTCAAGAAATCTCTCTGGATAATCCAGTTCAGAGCAGTACTGCTTGTGTTGTTTAAAAACATATAATTATATATTTTCTCTCTCCATCCATGTAGTAGTCTGTTGAACGAGAAGTAAAAAAAAAATTTAAAAAAAAACAAAATTGGAAATACTGTTACAGGAAGCCCATAGCTCTGTGTTCCTCAGATTTGGAAAATTAAGGAAAAAAATCACCTGTACAAATATGATTTGGTCTTTGGGTTTAAAAGGTCAGCTGGTTGAGGGGTCAGCTTCTCAGCCTGTAGAAGTACAGGTATATTGAACATTTTCTGATGAAGAAATAAATATTAATTCTGTAGAAACTTAGACCTCTATTCTTCCCTACCCGTATGCAGGATTAAAGTAACAGTCTTCCTCCTTCACCTGGCAGATCAAAATTAAACATCTCAGAATAATGTCTGAAGGTGTCAGTGTTCACTACAGGTGAGAGAAGAACGCAAGGAAGCATACGTGTCTGATCAGGATTCATTTGCTAGTTAGGAAGTGATTGGCAGAGAAAGAGGTATTAAGCACTCAGGCTCAGAGAAACCCGAATGAATGTACAGCCAAGATTACCATCTGTTGAATATGAAATGCTTGGATCAAGACATTATAGATACATTTCCCCAAACAGCAGGGACAGCAGTCTTTTTTGGAAACAGTATCACAACAGAGTAGGGAAGCATTAAGATAGAAGCAAAAAGCTGTTCGCTGAATTTTAGAGAGCAAATTACTGCAATTGAACTGTATTTAAATTGTGCTGAATCTGTGAAGGACTTTATAACCAACCTCTGAATTAACACGTTGGATTTTTGACAGTTATTATACAAGCATATGATTATATTATTATTATTGCTAGGTTTTGGGGGATCCAATCCCAAGTGACCTCTGAGCTGTGGTATGTGATCTTTTAGCCTTAATAAAGCCAGATATTTCTATCACTTTTAAACCTCCATTTCCTGAACCAGCTGACCTCTGACAAACATTAAAGCAGCGAAAATGATTTTATTTCCATATTCAAAGGATTGTTGTAGAAGGTGGAGGGTAGCTCTAACTCATGAGGGTAATGACAGTTGTTTGTCTACGCAATTACTCTTTTCTACCTTTTTTCTTTAGTTGTAAACTGGAATGTGGAAGCTAGGGCTGGCTCTTCATCATCCAAGAATAATCACATTTGTGCAATCAGCAGCTCAGATGGTATCAGGAGCATATAGATTTCCAGAAGGATTAAAGGATCTGTTTTGTCCCTTTCAGTTCTTCCTGCCCTCCAGTTTGATTTTTAGTTAGATAACTAAATTATTCAGAGCCTACTGCCTTTAGCATTGCTGAAAGGTCCACCAAATGACTAGAGAAATGTAAAAGTGTGTGGATGACCGTGATAGGTGAGATATATTTTTACTTTTTCAAGGTTTTTGACTGTTGTGTGATATTCTCCTAAGAAACCTAGGGAATTATGGCCAATGAAGCTGGTATGAAGCAGGTTACACCTGGCTGGAAAACTATTTTCAGAACAGTTGCTGAAGTTTTAGTGTCATACTCTAGAGAGATTTGTCCAAGTTTGGACTTGTTAAACATTTTCATTAAAAAGTGGGATGAAAGAAGGGTGTGCTTTTATTAAATACCAGATGGTACCATTCTGGAAGAGACTTGGAATATTTTAGAAGAGAGGAGTAGAAACCAAAATGATCTGGGGAACAACAACAACAAAAAAAACCCCAAAACAACAAACAATTTCATAAAGTTATATGTCAGAAGATTGTCTATAAGATGTATGATGTAATCTTTCCACTCTACTTGTATCAGTGAGGATCAAGTAATGTGTTATCATTTGTGTATCACTTTTTAAGAAAGATGTCAGGTAAGTGGAGAGAATTTGGAGAAGAACAGCAAGCTCAGAATACTAAGAAATATGATACAAGAGCAGAAAGTGAAAATAAATGGGTTTGTTCTAGTCTAGAGAAGAGATCTGTTGCTTGATACTGTAGTTAAACAGAACCAAAACTGTGGCCAAAAAGCAATGTTTTTTCACGTTTTGGAACTGAAGTTCTGCAAAAGAAAGTTTACTTTTATGCTGCTTTCTCCAAAACTCAGAATCACATTGTCACCACAAGGCTGTTTAGTTTCTTTTAAAAATATGGAAAGATTTCAGACTAATATTAATTGTAATTCTTTCTCTTTTTAGGATACAGACTGTAGAATTTAAAGGGCTGTTGGTGAGAAAGCCTTTAAAATCAGGTTCTATAGGAATTCTTCTACCTGGTGAAACAAAAAATCAGTAAATGTCAATTTAAGATGATACTTGCAGTATAGTTGGCAGAAGTTTGACTGAGTGGCAGGTGCTGGGAAAGCTTGAGTTTGCTCAGAGTGGACAGAATGTGGTTCTGCTCTGATGCAGTCTTTCAGTATCTGCATCAGTGTGGAGCCAACTCCAACTTAACATACCTCGCTCCTCAGTGTGGCTTCTTAGGCCAGACTCAGCGTTGTATTAGGCTGCTGTTCAGCTTCCAGTGAATTCAGAAGTGTTGACAGAGCGAGGCCAACTTTTTCTGTAACACAGAATGTAGACACATTTGAAGACAGAAGGTTTGTTTCACTTAGGTCATCAAATTGCCATGAAAGTCTTCAGACTTCAATTTTGCTGCCATAATTACTAGCAAATCAACCACTCAGCTGATAATGTTGTGAAATATGTCATGACTTATGTCTGTGTGTACATAAGTTATAATATGAAGCAAGGTTTTGGTTTTAGATTGTTGCCATACTTATCCCTGTTCGGTTTATATACTATTTGGTATTATGAGCTTGTAGTATAATTTAAGCCCTTTATTTTATGAACTTAGAAACATCCATAATTGCCTTCTTTTCTGCCTTTAACAAAATTTTGATTATCCATCACCCTTTATTGTTTCAAATTGTTTTACTTTACTATTGAAAGAGCAGGCAGTTGGCTCGACGTAGAATATTTCCTTTAGCCAAAAGAGATGTGTGTTTGCTTGTTAGCTTTCTATATGATGAGGATTTACCATTACCATTACCATTTGTCATTAAACTCTCATTGTTAAAGAGAATTAATAGTGAAGTTAAATGGCTGGAGCAAAAACTGCATGGTGACATTTCTAAACAATAGTGTTGTAAGCTAGCAGGTCATGGGAAAGAACACTTAGGGTCACCAACTTCACAGCACTAAACATTTTGCTTACTATTGGTACAGCCTATGAGTATTACATTTTGGATTCCTATTTACAGTTTGCTCTTGATCCAGATCTTTATCTGGTATAAAGAAAAAACTGCAAGTGAAGCAAAAATGCGTTCACTGAAAATATGTCAGTTTACACTAATGGAGCAGAAGCCTCATTATGCCAAAAATGGTTCCTGATAACTGTTTGTTGCAGCTATACGTAAGTACATCCTGATTTTATTTCTGTCTGTGTAAAGTTAAAAATAGGCCATTTAAGTCAATAGAGTTGGAATTCATGCCAATAGAAATGGAAGGGAATGATAGATATCATGAATACCAGCCCTCCCACCAAAAATTTTTTCTTAATATTTTTTGTTTTCTAAGTACTTTTCTTAACCACGTAAAGTATATTGATTAAATAATTAATATATTAATTTCACATTACAGTATGTTATCTTCTGCATGCAGTGTGGGGCAAAGTGAATATACGCTATTTTGTAAGCAGAAAAGAGATTATACTTGTGAGAGAAGTTTACCAAATGTGGTGTGATCTACCAATTATCACAGAGATCCTCTGAGTGTTAAAAACAAAAAAAGTTGACTCATTTATTTTATTCGTTTTACACATAGTAGACATACAGCTTCTCATGCTTTCCTCCCCTTGTTAAAATCAACGTGGAAAAAAAAAAACCAACCTTCACATGGGATATGTATATCTAGCTATTATTCATTTCGGAGTTTAAAACAACTCCAATTCTCAATCTGTGGCAGTTTGGTACAGTCAAAATCTTGGAAATATACAGCTGTTTAACTTGGGTACAGTAAATATTTTGAGGTGAAATCCCAAAGGAAAATAAATAATCCTGTTTATTAGATGCAATATGTTGTACAGGTGTCTTGTACAGTAATAATGTATTTTATTAACCTGTTTTAGAGGTAGTATAACCTGATCTTTGTTTCTCTTTTTGATTTCAATATGCCATGCTCAATTATGGAAAAAGCAACAGTAATTGAGACACTTAAAGGGAACAGACCAAAGTTAACTCTCTGTGAAGTATCTGGAGTACAATGAAAGGGTTCCTCCAGGAGTTTAACATGAGATGTCATTCCAGCCCTGTCTTGTGCTAGAAATACATAAGTTGTGTAATAGGGTGTTATGTGGTCCCTTCTACAACATTTCTTTTTGTTCCATTTGCAGAACCCAGGGTAGTGGAGGATTAGAATAATGAAATGTTAGAGCTGCATGATAGTAATCTATGTGCTAGTCTCCCACTCCTAACAAGGATCTGCACCTTTGAAAAAGGAACCTGCAGACCTCGGCAGAGCCTACAAGCTTGAGCTGGAAATAAGACAGATGCAATAAAGGACTGGGAATGCTCTCTGTGCCAGTAAGATGGAAAAGTAACCATTTTTATACAGAACTTCAACATTTCTTGGAAATGAGAGTTCTTGGAAGGTCAATTCAGATTTTGGGAACAAAGAGCAGAGGAATTGTATTTCATGCAAGTTGTTACTTATTCTTCTTGCTCTGCTTTTAACAATGGAGCAGTATCACTGACTTCAGGAATCAACTTTGTGCTGGAAAGACTCAGTTTAATCAGGTGTTTATGAGTCACATTCTCAAACATTGGAAATCAAAAAGCTTCATTGATTTTAAAAACCAGATGCAGATCTGAACCCATTATTTTAAGTATATGTATGTAAATAGGAAATTAATTCCCTCTGATGGGTCAGGGATTTGACTTGGCCAGTGTTAAGTTACTCATTCGCCTATATATTCAAAGTCCTCTTCATTATTTCAGAGTGCTTTTCTCCATAGAACTCGTCTGTACATGTCCTCATTACATCACACTGCTGAGGTCTGCAGGCATTCATCCAACCTGCAGATGGGGTATGATCTACTAGCTGCCACCCCCGTGGATGGTTATGTATCTGGCATACGTATGAAAGAAATCAGCTGAGCATGTATAATATTAGTTTTGTATTTGGGAATCCGGCATGAAGAGATCTTAATGAAGCACAGATATACCTGTGCTATACCTGGCATATACCTGTTCTTTACGATGTAATAATATTCACAGTATTGCTCAAGCCTGCCATGTTCTTATGCATACTCCCTATTCACTTCAGAGTGAAGAGAGCAAAGCTTGTTTCTTCGTGTTATCATTTGAGTTTTTAAAAGTGCAGGCATGAGACGTAGCTATCCCTGGGCTTGGGGTTTTTTTGTTCTGTTTTGGGTTTTGCTTGTTTTTTTCCTCAGTTAATACTTTCTTCTACCACTGGAAAAGCTCTTCCATGAGACATGGCTGGAGTTCTCACACCTGTTTTCTCCCTCTGCCTCCTAACTATGAAGCATTTTCTTTTCAGCATTCTTAATGCTCAACAATATTACTGAGCCACAGGGAGGCAAATCTGCTTTCTTATATAACAATACCATGTTACAGGAGTTAAAAACAAACAAACCAACCAAANTTAGGAAAGTATGCAGGAAGGAAGTGAAATCCTTAAGAGAAGTCCCTGGAGAAGGCAGTGTTCTTTACTAAGCTAGGCTTTTGCTAGTGAGAAACAAGCCATTACTGGGGTGGAATTGGCAACTGCTTGAGACATTAGTGCTTATGGTGAAAACAGAACCTGCTGTATAGTAATAAATACACAAGCTGTGCAAACCATTGGCTTATTTAGTTTTACTTTTGTGTTTCTGAGTGCAGTTGTTATGAGTAGATAAAGTGGAGAATGGAATTGGTGCCAGTTCAACATAGACTTTATTTGCATATGCTATTCATAAGATGGAAAATGGATTGGTAAGATAATTGATTAATCATTAAAAAGGACTTTCAATGTCTCAGAGAAAGGTGAGTTTATCCAATAGAGAAGGACAGCAGATTAGGTAAATGATTAAAGGCAGAGTAGGTTTGCAGCTAGTAAGTGAAATGTTGAGCGTGTTCCTCCAGTTATATCCTGTTACACAGTGTAACAGGAGGCAGCAATGGTGAGAGAAGTCAAAGTCCACCTGATCAACTTGGCTAAATTTTCCACCATTAGAATGTAATATTTCACAAGAAAAAGAAGCTTCAGTCTTGAGAAGAAGGTGATTGAATGCTAGGAGATTTATTATCAAAGGAGAAAAGAAAAACTACAAGATAGACTAATCTGTAAATAATTTAGGAGACAATGTAAAGTAGAAATCAGCAGGTCTGAAAAACATGCATGTCCAGCTGATAGTACAGGAATGACTGACTTTGCTATAAAGAGAGTTTTGGAGCAATTGGGTTCATTCTAGAACGTAACTATGGAAAGGAAATGAACTTAAGAAATACAAGGTGGAACAGGCAGATTCCGTTATTTCAGAAAACAGAAGATAACACCTTGAAAACAGTTAAATATACAACCTAGGAGGGAATTATTTCTATATCTGTGATAAAATTTTTCTGTGGAATGATAGGATTGTTTTCAATTTTTTCTTGGATTTGTGGTTAAATGGTTGGTTTTTTTGATAAATATCAGGACAATTAATTAATGTTATTTCTTCTGAAAACTCCCATTAAATTCAATAGGAAGATAATGTTTTTCAGTATTATTTAGATTTACAATCCAGAATGTTATGGACATGGTCTAAAAGACATAAAGAAACTGGAGATTTGTTCTTGCATATTCCCACAGTGTACACATACACTGATCAATTGAGGGAGATTGATGTTCTCTCTGAAAGCTTTATAAAATGAACATTGTCTCCTGTATTTTTATGTTTGCTAGTCCTGTTGCTGTTTGTTTTGGGGGCACTCAGCAGAGCTTCCCTGAGAAGGACAACGCTTGTTTTATACTTACAGAGAAGAATCTCATACCCCAGAAACAACTCCACTGTAGGTGGCAGAGTCAGTATGCTCATCCCAAATGTTTTTCCCTCTAAAAAACAAGCAACAAAACCCTCCCCCACCACACCAAACCAACCAATCAACCAAAAAAAAAACCCCAAAACAAAACAGAAAAACAAACTCAAAGAACAACTCCAGAAAATTTTTTGAAAGGCTGCCAATGCTGGAATTACCTAGGAAAAATGACAAAACAGAGAAATGACAGGGTTGTACATGTGACTTTGTTTACAGTATCTTGACCTAAAATTCATCCTTTCTCCATTTTCTATGGATTCCA